>VUQG01015274.1:0-12299 GCA_015106755.1 Etia nguti
CACCCAGGAGGGTCGGCCTGATGGTGTTGAAAGCACTGGAAAAGTCAAAAAACATGACCCTCACAGTGCTCGCTGGCTGGTCCTGGTGGGTGTAGACACGATTGAACAGGTAGAAGATGCCGTCCTCAGTTCCGAGACAGGGCTGGTAAGCAAACTGAAGGGGATCCTGATGTGGTCTGACAATGGGTCGGAGCTGGTCCAGGATGAGCCTTTCCAGGGTCTTCATGATGTGGGAGGTCAGTGCCACCGGCCTGTAATCCTGGGGGCCACTGGGACGTGGCGTCTTTGGTACAGGGACGAAGCATGATGTCTTCCACAGCACTGGGACCCTCTGCAGACTCAGACTCAGCATGAACAGTGCATGGAAGACTCCACAAAGCTGGGGGGCACAGGCCTTGAGGACGCGGGGACTCATTCCGTCTGGTCCAGCAGACTTGCCTGGGTGGAGTCTCCTCATTTGCATCTGAACCTGGTCTTGAGTGAAAGTGATGGGTGGGGGACTCTCACAGGAGGCAACAGTGCTATGTGGAGAGAGAGGCAGGCACAGTGGTGTGGCTCTGGATTCCAGGCTGACTACAGGTGAGTTTGTGGGGGTGTAAGCAGTCACTGCAGTGTCGAATTTGTTAGCTCATTAGCTCTATCCTCACCTCCCTCACCTCCCCTGCTGTTGGTTGGCCTGAATCCAGTGATGGTCTTGATGCCATTCCACACCTCTCTCATGCTGTTCTGCTGTAGTTTCCACTCCAGCTTCCTCCTGTGATTGTCCTTAGCCTCTCTGATCTTGTCCTTTAGTAACACCTGGACCCTTCTCACCTCTTTATTGGCCCCTCTGAAATGTGTATGTATATATTTTGAGCCTGTATGTACAATTCTGACCCTTGGATTAAAGAAAATCCAAAATAAATTCAAACTTGTGCACTCAATTCTAGTTTTTTTAAGTAATTTAAGATGCATGCTGTACAATCAGTTCAAAGAAATCACTAAAGCCCACAATTATGATGAAACCAACCCTGGTGATGTCATGTGTAATAAATTATCTTTTGTGCACATGATAAATAATTAGCACACACAAGATAATAAGTTGTTCAAGGAAATATTTGTGTGCACAAGATAAAAAATAATCAGCTTATGGGACATAAGCCTCGCTCAGATAATTAAAAACTATGCAAAAGTGCATAAAATGTAAACGTTTAACTCCACGGTGGACTTTCCTCACTGCAAAATAGAGTAGAACAAATGACATATCTGCACTGCTGTCTTCTACTACTTTAGGTATTGAATAATAATATTTTTAAAAACCGACTCTGCTCTGAACTCCTTCTTTGTTCAGTCATCTCTTGCTGTGCTATCATTTTTCTCTGAGACATCAAGAACACAAATAACTTTTTGTTAATAATGCATCTCCTTGTGAATCACCATGTGTTTTGCTACTATTCATTTATGCAGGAAGACCCTTTTCAGTCAAAATGTCCTCCATCCGCTAGCAATTTTGGAAATCCAGGTGGAATACAGTGGAATGAAGCTTTTATGGAAAGATACAAAATTAAAATCACTTCTTTTAGTTTGATTTTAGGCAGGTCAACTGAAAACTAGCATGCAATTCTCAGCAGAGAATGAGCAATCACTTAGCCTTGACTTATTATTACCTGTCAGTGAGGTATACCATATGCAGGATTAGCAGAGGAGAAGGCCAGTGGTGTGCTCACCTGCACCACAACACACTTCAGCTACTATGCAGATCTGAAATGCAGAGCCTCTAAAAAGCATGGCCCCAATCTCAAGTTTATTCACTATTACCCTATGTTTTAATCTTTAATGGTTTCAGGCTGTTGATTTATTAATGAAATCTCATTTGACTGCTGTTTCCTTTCCAGAAATACATACCTGCTCTGATGGAGCTGCGCAGCAGGCAGCCAAGAGAAGCAAACACGAACGATTCCCCAGATGTGAATGTGGGGAGTTGCACAGATTTAACACAGCTGTTGTTTTACTTACTCAGCCTACATCTGGATCTAACAAGGTGAGGCACGAGAAAAACATTTTGTCCTTTATCTGCAGAACTGCATGTTGGAATGCTTAAAGCATGTATGCTACAGGCTCTATGTATATGTAGGGATATTTTTATGAAAGACTTTTCTGAAGCCAATAATCACAAAAGGATATCCCTTAGAAATGAAATAGAAATATCAGTAAACACAACCCAACATGTTTTCCAGGCAGAACAGGAATAAATGTTTCACATAAGGTGCTAATGGTGTGCTCCACGATCACAGCACTGAGTCCATGCCAGCTCTGAAGTCCTTGTATGTATAAAACCTGTCTGTGCTTGGCTCTATTTTTCATATAAAGTGAAAATATGTAGTACGATTGACTGAAGAAATTATTAAAACTAGAAACAAGTTCTCTTTATTTTTCATGACTAGAGCATCCACTGTCTCCATAAGCCAGAAACACAACCAAATTTAGTGAGCTGCATATGTCAGATCTGAGTCAGTTTATTAAGACTTGCTGGTGGTAATAATTTATACAGAATCTAGGCTACTGAGCAGTCAAAGGACAAAACCTGCTTACCTTACCTGGTAAAATGACTGAGAATTTAACTGATCAGACAGTTATAAATGCAAGGGGACATTCACCCTCCCAACTAAAAAAGAAACAGAGCAATAACAACAACACTGTCAGGGGCTGGGTCTGTGACCCATCATTTTGAGTTATTTTGTATTTTTTGATTACTTATGAGATAATGTTAAGTTCTGGGGTTATTATTAGTTTGTCTTAGTTTAGATTTAGTCTAGTTCATGTTATCGTCCATTTCTCCTTGTTTATGTGTCTTTTTCTGCCTGTCATGTGTTATCTCCTGGTCTCTGTAGGTTCCCCTTGTGTCTCTCTCCTCTGTGTCCCTCTTTCTCTCTCGCTCCCTCTCTCTGTCTCTTGTGTCAAGCTTGCGTGTCCCAGTTCATGTCTGTCCTTGTTTCCTGTTTTATTTTGAAAGTCTTGTTTCCATGTTCAGTGATTTTAGTTTTGCTTCCCCTGTGGCATCATGTTCATTTGTGTCAGCTGTGTTTCCCCAGGTGTTTCCACTTCCCTCATTACCCTTCTGTGTATTGAAGTTCTCTGTTTCCCTCTGTTTAGTGTTGGGTTGTCTGCTTATCGCTTGTCATGTCACTGTAAGTCTCAGTATTGTTTTTCGTGTCACAGGTTTCATATTTAGTTTCAGTTTAGCCCAGTTTAGGTTTTAGTTTTGTTTTTCCCAAACTCACCTTGTCTTGTTGTTGCTTTGGATATCAGCCTATGATGAAGTTTTGTTCTCCCGTGTCTGCTTTTGGGTCCACACCTCAAACACTCTGGCTGCTCTGCCGCAACAAACATGAATGCAGCTTCATCTAAACCGGGGATGTCAACACCAGTGAAGCTACATGGTTACAAAGTTTACTGCACCGAATGTCCTCTGATTATAACATATAAAGTGTTTGTTAATTTATTGTGAACTCAATAATAGCGCATAAACGGGAACTTTCCTGTAACTTAATTGTTTACCTATTATTTAATGACTTTGGCGTAGTATGAATGGCACTGAGTGTTAAAAGTTTTTATCATCAGGAAAAGCTGTAAAACTTACGAAAACACAGTTAAAAGTTCCAAAATCTGATAACTCCTTCACATTTTCTAAAGCTGTCCAATGGGGATGAATTAGAGTTTTGGCTGGACCGATTCTGGCTGCCGGGCCTTATGTTTGACACCCCTGTTTGAATCAGAGCAGACGCCCCCTGCTGGTCATTACACAGAATCCAAGGTTAATGCACTTCAGCATTGGCTTCTTCTTTAAGACATGGAAATTATATCCTTCTTTCATGGTGGGTACTACTGATAATAATTAATGGCCACCACTTATAGCAGTTTGTTAAATAATATAATTTTGTTATATTGTGCTGATTGAAAGATCAGGAAACTGAAAATCTCATGTGAAAATGGGCATTCTGATATAGAAATTGCACACTGTGAAAACAAGAATGAGCACATAACATTTCATAATCATAAACAGGGTTATTTCCTGTTTTTTTCATGAATCCTTGCATCAAAATTTTAAATGAATAATAATGACTGAATGAATGAATTTTATACTTCTAGTACCACTACACTGCTATTGGGCTTTTCTGCTCTTATCAGTATGTTCCTGCCCAAAGACACATTTATGTGCACACAAGAGGCAGGCATGGATCGTTGTACTGTGTCCAGAGGAGGATTCAAATCCAGCTCAGGCATAACTGGGCGTGGTAAAGCAGAAAGGCTAGTTGTATCCAAGTCAGGAAGGGTACTATTAATGAAGATATAACAGTGTTCCATCAATTTTCCATAAAAAAACAAATTTCTTTGCTGAATATGAAAAATGCCAAAGATGACAGTTTGATAAAACAAAATGATTTCTTATTCCTCCAGAGCCTGGACCTTGACATTATTGAAGCAGTGTGGGAACATCTTGACAGAGAACAGAAGTCAGCCAACATCCGAAGAAGAGCTTCGAATGTTCTTCAAGAAGCCTGGAGAACTATCCCTGAGGACTACTTTAAGAAATCACAAGAAAGCTGCCTGAGCGAGTTCAGGCTTTGTTGAGAAATAAAGGTGGTCACAACCAATATTAGCTTTCAGGCTCTGTTTTTGTCTTATATACTTCATTGTAATGAATGTTTGCACACGTTTTTAATAACTAACTGCTGCACCTATTTTTCATTTTCCTATAAATATAAGTGAAAATTAAGGCTAACTCAAGACTTTTGCAAAGTACTGTAACTTTGTGCAATAGTAGTGCTGCACACTTTACAGTGAAAATATTGTTTCTATCGCTGGCAGGATATTAACTGTGGAAATCCTGGAATGTAAAGTCTAAACACTTTCATCTGGCTGAATAGATAACATGAATGTAAGTCCATATAAATCTCCAGCGGTGTGTCTAGACGAGAACATTTTTCATCTATGCAAGAAAATACAAAATGAAATGAGACCTCTGCCATGCTCTCTTTTACTGGAATTAGGTCAGCATTTTGTTTACTTTGAAGGGTCAAAGTCCAAATGTGCTTTTGTAAAGATTGGCCACTAATTTCTGACCGTGATTAAAAAGTGGTTGTTTTTTAAAATTGTAATAAAAAAGTGCAACTCAATCAACACAATTTTGTTAGAAGACCAAGAAACGGAAACATCAGAGTGTTTTACACAGAGTTACACATTCAACTGTGAAGTTAGATGTTTAAATCCAGCTCATTTGTACTCTCCACATGTAAGTCCACCTCTCTGTGGGTTGCAGGGTTTTTCGAGACCCTCCCTTTTTCCTTCCTCAGATTACAGAGGAAGCAGTTAAGACAGTATTGTGAGGAAAAGTGGAATTCATACGTAACTAGGAATGTTACATAAGGGCACTTTAGTGTAGGTCTGCCTGTGCAAGTTCCAGTGATCGCAGACTGATAAGAACCTGGGTACAAGCACTCAGGGAGCCAGCTTACAAAGATAGAAAGAGGGGGAAAAAAGAAACACGTTTTAAAGTGACTGAGGCACTCAGTCTTCAGCTGGGAGTTCATTGTTTCTGAGAACCCGCTGAGAGACTCCCGGTCCCGCATTCGGATCTTGGAGACGACTTACGCTGCAGACCACGAGAAATCAAGAGGAAACAAAGCAGCGCTGCTCTTGGCCGGGATCATGCAAGGAGGAGATAATGACAGTTTAACAAGGAAGTAAACACGCTGACCGTGGGACTGACAATCAGAAAGAACAGGACTGTTAGAAGCTGGGATTTATGTGGCTCACCAGCAAATCAGCAGTGAGTGTTTGACACAGACAGCTGAAGGCAGGACCTCGGGAGCTTGTCAAAGATTTTTTTTTTTTTTCAGTTTAAAAAGGGCAGATTTTAGCTCTTGGTTCTTGATTTCCTTGAGCCGGCTTTTGGCAGTGTAAAAAAATGTCAGAGGAGAAAGACATGACCTATAGCGAGGCCATTCAGAAGGCCAGCTCCTCCATCACACGCTTCCCTCTCATCCCAGTCAGAGGAGTGCCTCTCATGAACTACATCGCCGACAACTGGGACAACATCTGGGCTTTTCATCCCGACCCATCGGACCTCCTCATCGCCACCTACCCCAAAGCAGGTACTCAGAAACAGTGTTAGTGCTCACACAAAGTACATTTCGAATACTTTACACTTCCACTCATGGGTATGGAGAAAAATACTGTGCTTTGTCCTTATCTGTTTATGGTTTAGGCACTTTGCAAATTCAGATGTTACAAGAAAATATGATCATATGCAGGACTGCACTACCAAACAGCATACAAAATATATAAAACGAAGCACACTTTCCCTTTTCTCTTTAATGCAGGACTTTTAACTTGTGAGGAAATATTTTTCCATTGTGGCCTTGCTGCTTTTTTCTTCTTCCGTTACTTGATTGTTAAGTGGTTTTTCGCTAAGTCTACCAAAACAGTGTGTGTGTGTGTGTAATTGCTTAAACAAGCAGGAAATAAAGGAAAACACCAGTAACTCTAGACTAATCCTGTAATTACACCTTCATGAAGCGTGAGGGTTTTCAGCAAATAAACAACAAAGAAAAACTACTTTTCCTGCCCTTCAAAAGTCTCCCGACTAATTTTTTAGAGTGTGGAATCTGCTGTAATGTGGTACCCACTAAGTACCCGGTCTCAAAAAAGACATGTTTGTTGGACTACTGTTAATGTGTTTTACTCAGTTTTGTGAGATTTAACACTGTCTCTGTCTCGTAGGGACTACTTGGACCCAGGAAATAGTGGACCTGCTCCTTCACAATGGAGATGCTGAGGCCTGCAAACGAGCCCCCACACCTGTCCGCAGTCCATTCCTAGAGATCTTTTCCCCACCTCCCATCCCTTCAGGTGTGTGTTTTGTCTCTGGTTTAATTCTCTACTGTGACTCAGCAGGTTTAACATGTAGTTGTAGCATGTCAGAACTCACAAATGCAAATTAAGGAGGAATGTTTCAGTAACGGCTCGTTTTTTCTGCCCTAATCAGAGTCAATGACTTCTTAACCCACAAGCATATCCCCCAAAAGAAAATTCTTAAAAACTGGACTTCTGCAGGGGATCAACAAAAATTACTGTATTTGGGCCATTTCAGTGAATGCAGCTGTGCTTTTCAAACACAGATTAGCTATATTTGTGTTTGACTAAACTTTAATACAGTCAGTTGAAGTTTTACAATGAAGCTAACTGTCAAGCATGTCACGGTGACCTAACAGGCAGGTTTATAACAATCAGTCACAGACAGATCTATAAAAGAGTAGCTGTAGTGTTTTGCTGCAGGGGTGTGGCACAGCAATCAGTGCTACTACTGTCTAAGGAAATCTTAAATGTACTGGGGAACTAGATTACCACTATATTAAAACCATTAGATGCAAGAAAAAATTATAAAATAATGAACTTTACCCTGCCACCCTATCTCTCCCCTCGACTGTTGACTTAAGAAAGCATGCCTATGTTTCATCAGTCTCTAATCACTTCAGGTGTTCTTACCTTGATTATCCAGACTTGGTCCCTTACTGTGTTTGTTATTTTTTTCAGTTACATTTTCATATTGTAGTTAACCATTTTCAGCCATCTGGGAAAATGTAAAAACAGGACTTAAATATGTACTATTGTTTGTTTTTTTCTTTGAATTCATGCTGCACTTACACGGTCTTTCAGTCCTATTTATTAGCTTGTTGCTAATTAAGCTAACAAACAGGCTGCTGATTAGCTTGTTACTAACTTTAGCTATAGTTAGGTGCTAGTTTGTTCTGTTTTAGGTATTATGTTGTGTATAAGTCATGTATTTTTATTTTTATAACATCTCTGAAATATGTTGCCTAAATATGTACAGCTTAAAGTTAGTTAGCGTCACCGACAGCTTAGCTTAGTTTGAACATTTTGGCTCAGTCCAAAAGGGACAAAATTAGCCCATGACCTTGGAAGACAAAATATAAATGCAAGTATGTAGTTTAATCTGTGCAAAAATTGAAGTGTAAAAAATAAAAAGTTTTTCCTTTTTTACAGGTAATGTTTTCATATTACAAGTCAAGATTGGCGAGTGTAGAAATACATAGTCATTTCCAAAGATATAGATATAGATTTCATTCAACTTTGGAAGGGCTTCTTCTATTTCAAGATGGTATTTCAGAGGACAGATACCCGGAGGGCTATATGTTATTGCAAAAGGTTGTATAATAAAACACTGAGCTAAATGAGGCATTACATCAACATAGCTGGATGGTATAATTCTCTTGCAGTAGGCTACTACAAATGATCTTGCAAATAGCTCAGAATGAAATGAAATCTTGTTAGTTTACAAGATGCTGAGTCAGTGGTTCATTTTAGTACAAATCACAACAACAGTTGCTCTGAGACGACTGATTTGGTGCTATGTAAGTAAATTGAATTGAATTGGATTGAATTTAATTTAATTAATACTGCTGTCACATTTTTTGGGAAATTTGTCCTAAAGTTAAATGGCTTCCTCATTTTTGTGTTTTGTTTAATGTTATTTTAACCATGTGGGGAAAAAATAAATTCCACAATGGTAATAATAATTTTCCATTGGTTGGACTGTATAGGAAATCATGGAATACATTGTTAGGTTTTTCCTATGTCCACTTCCCTCGATTTATGCTCAGGTCTTGATCTTCTGGAAAAAATGGATCCCCCGAGAGTTATCAAGACACATCTTCCTTTTCAGCTGGTGCCTCCTGGATTCTGGGAAAACAAATGCAAGGTGAGACTTCTTGTCTATCAGACTTCAGTGAGAGTAGAAATTCTTCATTTTATTGCTTCTTACTAGACAGTAAACTCATGCAACCCAAGGGTAAAAGTTTCGTGATACAATGCACGTAAATGAGGTAGGAGGTTACCAGTGCCGTGCTAGACACAATCTCATCAAATAACATGTTCTCTGTACTGTGAAAATCCCTCCATGTCCCTCCTGGTCATGTGGAAGGCTATCTACGTGGCACGCAATGCCAAAGACAACCTGGTGAGCTACTACTACTTTGATCTTATGAATCAGACCCAGCCTGAGCCGGGGCCCTTTGATGGCTACATCCACAAGTTTATGCAAGGAGAGCGTAAGTATATTTCCCTCTGTGTCCTCATACCTGTTCTAAGCCATCAATAGCCCTATATGTTTACACACCTAAGCAGCATTTTTGGTTGCCTAGAGGCTTTTGTGAACAAAATATATGATGGTGGATGGAAACTATGACAACTTGGCCTTTTCATAAAACACAATATGGTGGAAATGTACATAATAGGCTTTGTTGCGCTTGATTTATTTAACAAATTTAATGGTCTGTCAGTTTATCAGAGTCAAAGATAGATCCTTTGTTAATTGTTTGCAGGAAATTACATTGCCATGGCAGCTTAAACACTGACATAAACAATATTAATTCCTAATAAAGTTAAAAATATATTAATAAATAAAACAACCAATAACTAACATGCAAACATGCAAACATTTGGAAAAACTCATATTATTAGTACTGTGCATTAAACGGGCTTATAGCAGCTGATATAAAAGACCTCTTGAGGCGCTCAGACTGCACTTTGGTTCAATCAGACTTTGACTGAAGTTGCTACTTTTGATAACCTCCAGGTCATGGAATAGGTGTGCAGGTTGATCAAGTAAAATCTGATCTAAAATCTGGCGAAGTTCAACCATTATGTGCATAAATGCATATTCCACCTCGGCTCACTGGTTGCACTCGAGTTCTCAAGGCACAAACATGAAACTTGTTGATAACAATCAGAGGCTAGTTGCCAGGAACTGCAAACATGTACAGTTCATGCTAATGTAGTTATATGTATACTGATGTGTAAATACACAGCTAACAACTTTTGACCCAACCCTTATTTCTTTATGCTTTGCTTTCAAGGAGCACTTTATTTTTAAGTAGTCTTTAGCAATAGTTCTTCAGGTTTTCTGAAGGTCTTTCAAAGTTTTCCACTGGAAACTGGCTGCTTTTTCACTCATTTTCAGTCACTGTACCTCACTATTTTTAAAAGAACATTTTGTTTATTTTTTAAATCACTTAACACTGACTTATAAATCGTTCAAGCATAAAAAGGCACCTAATTCAAGGGATGAACCAGTATTGTATCTACTCAAAACAGACAGCTTCACAAAGAACTAGCCGTAAATTGTGTCTTTAGACACTTTGTTACTAGCAGCCTGTCACAAAAACACACTACTTTGTTCCCATTTCTTTAGTTGAATCTATGATGATTCCCAAAGAGCTATTAGCTGAAATCTTGGCATACAATGTTTTAAAGACTTGGAGGACAAAAGAAGAAGTGGTAGACAGACCATGCCAACAGCTTCATTTTTCAGCATGACAATGATCCCAAAAACACTGCCAACGCAGTAAAAGCATACCAGGATAGAAGAAACACACAATGGGACACTATGAGTCATGGATTGACCTCCCCAGAGTGTGGACCTTAACATTACTGAAGCAGTGTGGGATCATTTTGACAGAGAACCGAACAAAAGGAAGCCAACATCTTTAAATTTCCTTCAAAAAGCCCAGAGAACTATTTCTGAAAACTACTGAAAGAAATTATACTGCCGTATTGAAGAATAAAGGTGGTCATACCAAATATTGATATTAAAGCTAGTTAGAATGACACATCTGTCGATACGTCCCTGTACCTATTTCTAATTTTCCTAGCATAACATAAAGAAATGATGAATTATGTAACCGTGAAGTCATCACTTTGCAATAATTTCATCAGCTCTGTGGTTACACATCTGTAAAGTCATTAAAGGTGGCCAAGTTTATCAGTCTCTTATCAGCCAACAGTTACTAAAATACCTACTGTCATAAATGTTGATGTTAAGCTGTTAATGGGGCTTTACGATAGCTGTAAATTTAAACAGGATGTCTCTGATTTTGCTGTGTGATTCACGTTGTCATTACTGGAAAAATTATATTGCACATCCACAACCAAATGGATTTATACAACTTGGAAACTATCCAAATTACTTACAGCTTATCTGCATTTCTGTGTGAATGACACTTTAACATTAGCAAGTAGTAGCCACGTGTTTAGAATTTATCCACACTCAGCAGTCACAGTCAGCATAAACCTGGACTGGAGTAGGAGAAATGTTTTCATCAAAGCTGCTTGAATGAATGGTGTTTGCTCTGCTTCTACAGTTTCGTGGGGCTCCTGGTATGATCATGTGAAAGGTTACTGGCTGGAGCGAGAAAAGAGGAATATTCTGTACCTCTTCTATGAGGACATGAAAGAGGTGAGGAGAACATGGGGATTATTACCAAAGCATGTTGCGCAACCTTCTTCAAAGCAAACGTAATAAAGCTCATTCATTCAAAGCTCAGCCCATTCCTTTGATCTAAAATGTAAAGCTGAGATTGAATGATTAGGAAGCCTTTTTATAGATGCAGATTTAGACCAGCTTCATGTATAAAGGAAAAAAAGAAAAGTAATACCAGCTTTCTGACATACAGCTGAAAAGGAAGAGCGGATTTTTTGAAAACAATGTGACTACCGGCAAATCTCCTATTTCTGAAAGATATAAAAACAAATGTACCATCCTTTTAAAAGTCATTAAGACATTCAATATAAATAAATAAAAATCCTTTGAGATATTGTTCAAAGAACTGTATATATGTATTAGTTGCATGACAGAGAACGTTGGACTGCACAGTCCTGTGGAAAACTTAAGTACATCCCGTGATTCAGTTGCTTGTAGAAGCACCTTTAGCATCAATAACCTGAAGTGAAGGTTTTCTGTATGACTTCATCAGTCTCTCACATCATTATGGAGGACTTTTGGACCCTTCTTATTTAAACCCAGGTCTTGCCACAGGATTTCAGTTGGGTTGAGGTGTGGACTTTGATTGTACCTTGATTCTTTTCTTTCCCAGCCCTTTTGTTGTAGATTTGCTGCTGTGCTGGTGACCATTGTCCTTTTGCATGATCTAATTTCAGTGAAACTTTAGCTATTGGACAGATGGCCTCACATTTAACTGTAGACTACTTGACAGTTGGTATGAGGTGTTTTCTGCTGATATGCTGTATTTGCAAACCTTTTATAAAGGTCTCCAAAAGTTGATTCTGTTCATCTGGACGTAGCGTTTTTGTGGGAGAAACGTTTCGTCACTCATCCAAGTGACTTCTTCAGTCTCAGCTGACTGCAGGTTTCCCCAATCTTATAAACAGTACATTTGCATAACGACTGAAACCAGCCCACTGAAGGAACAATGGGCTGGGAGGGCAGTTCCTTAATCTTA
>VUQG01015275.1:4669-28952 GCA_015106755.1 Etia nguti
CTCAGTGTAACTTGATCTGCCAAAGTAAAACACTGGCAATCATGCTTACGGACATTTCTGACTAAATTCTCTTATTCCACGAAGGCAATTAATGCTGAAGTGTATTAATTGTACACTTAGGGTTTCACCGATTTCATTGTACATGCTTAGGGACGACACACGTGATCTCCACCAGTTCTTGGATGTGTAGTCCTATAAATACCACCGTGAACCTCTCACTGAGGCGAGAGTGGACTGCTATGTGTGGGTTATTTACTAATTACACAAATCCAGCCATGTCCCCTGGTCGTCATATAGATATTTAAAGGAGAATATTAATAAGTTTTGATAGTAGAAAAGTTTCCTTTTTTCAGTAAAGACTTATAAAAAGCACAAGCTGCAGGTGTTGGTTAAATTTATTTCTAAGAATTACTATTAGTAGTAAATTATGTAAGTGTGTGTGATTATGAGGGGACATGTTGATTTAAGCTATACAAGAGTTGTGAACAGGTTCAGTTCAGCAGTGTTATAGCTTTTGGGAAGAAATCACGCAGTTAATGAGCGATGATTTAATCAATACTCAAAGTAGCCAACTATCTGCATAATTCATCTTTCAGCTTTGATAGTAAAAGTGTTTACTCAAATATTAAGTGTATAGACTGAAAGAAATGTGCATATAAACAAATATAAAGGACAGAAGGCTTGTAAGATGTCAGTTTATTAGTCTTTATTGTATTTTGGTTCATATAATGTTAAATGAAATGGTTTACCTGTTGTCAGCCATTTGACCGTTTTGCTCTTGTTCCAGTAGCCGGATCGAGCTGGGGGACGTTACGCCCCACAACATTAAGCAGCTTAAACGCCTCAACCAGGTCATCTTCCCTGTCAGCTACAACGACAAGTTTTACAAAGACGTGCTGGAAGTTGGAGAGCTTGCAAAGCTAGGTAAGACATCAGAATGCTTACACCTATGCAATTTTGGTTAGAGTGACACCAGATTATGACTGTATGTGATGACATTGATCCGTTAAAGAGGAAAGTGACTGGTGGAATTCAGTTTGCATGCACTTTAACTGCTTGAATTTCAGCTATGGGGTAGAAATGTGGCTTTTAGAGGTATTTGATGTTTCAGCATCATGTTTTGGTTTGGTTTTTTGCAGCGTACTTCAATGACATTGCAGTGGGTGCTGTGTGCTGCAGAGTGGACCACTCTCAGAACCAGAAGAGACTGTACATTATGACACTTGGCTGTCTAGCGCCCTACCGTAGACTTGGAATTGGTAAGTAGTAGTAGATTGTTTCTGTTATGGATTCCTGAACAAGAATCTTTTGTCTTTCTTTTTTTTTTTCTTCCCCACTATCATTAAAAATGTTTTTTTTATATGTGATTCAGAGTAGTGAAAAAAAACCTCATGTGATTCAGGTGAATAGAAGCTCTACTGTCGTTAGTTTGATAAAAGGAAGTTATCCTCTTTGAGATGTATGATAGACTAGACTGTTTGATACTGTTTCTTAAAACTTATGAGGACCTCAAGAAGAGGCTGTCGTGCAATTGGTGATTTTGTTTTCATTCTCTAACTTTGCCTTTTACTTTTTACCCCAGGTACAAAGATGCTTAATCATGTGCTAAACATCTGTGAGAAGGATGGCACTTTTGACAATATTTACCTGTGAGTGTTTGCAGAATTTGCATGAAAACTTATCTGCATACGAGAATTATTTTTTACTGATTTTCCAGATGAGCTGCCTGTTAATGAATTTGTATTTTCCCACCCTACAGTCATGTGCAGATCAGCAATGAGTCGGCCATTGACTTTTACCAGAAGTTTGGCTTTGAGATTATTGAGACAAAGAAGAATTACTACAAGAGGATAGAGCCTGCAGATGCCCATGTGTTGCAAAAGAGCCTGCGCAGTCCTTGTGCACCGCCCAGCGGAGAGCTTCAGAAGTCAGAGTAGGGGCACTGCGTTCGGAAAAGGCACTAATGTGGCCGCCTCCACAGAAACAGAACTGTGACAAATGCCCCAGGATTCAACACTTTCTTCAAAGGACGCTAAAAAGAGAAAACAAATTTCAAGCATAAAAGTTGCTGCATTTATTTCACAAGGGGGTCCCCTGTTGGTTTTGTTTGTTTGTTTTTTTGCATATTTTATTGCTCCCCTTTTCTTCATACTGTTAATTGACAATGACAAAAAGCTAAGCATCCTATAGTGCTCCTGTTGACAAAGTTACCAACTTCTGACAGTTGTAGACATGGCGGAGGGGGAAGGGTTTAGTGTTTTCAAATCACACTGTTGGTTTTGTTTTTTGTTTTTTAATGCGGTTATTAAAGCTGGAGGGGACATATCTATGCTGTTGATCAAAGGAATACAGTTGGTTTGAAAAGTAAAGGGAAAAAGTGCTTGAAAGACCATCCCCGACACACATACAGTCCCAGCTGGTCAGTTTGGAGTGATACTTGAGATATGTGGAACAGACGAAGCTCTATTCCTGTGCCACCTGAATCTTGGGACTCATGAGAAATGAGTCTGACTGGTTTGTTGTGTCCGGGGGGGGAAGCAGAAATGCGCCACCTCAGTACGGGAGAAAGGGGAAAAGCTTGACGGTTTTGTGGCAGGGGAAGATGCATTCAGTACTTTTAATTTTTAAATATTTCCAGCCTGTTATTTAAATCCCCCTTCAACTAGTCTGTTATTTTTATTTTCCACACTGAGATGGCAAATGGTTCAGAGGTTCTCCTGGGTTTGTCACAAAGAGTGAAAATATAAAGGAATGAGAGAACCAAACAAATGTTGTATTGAATGTGTTATGAATAACATCAGATTGATTTGGATTTGGGCATTATTTTCAGTAGTATGATGGAGGTGTTTGTGGATGCTTGTTTCTAAATATGTACAAGTGTTTTGAGACATAATACCTTAAACACCTTTGGCACCTTATGTAGCCATCTTATGACATTGGTCTTCTCAAAGTTCCTGCCACAGTGAGCTTCAGTTATTACACACACTTTCAGCTGAAAGTTTTGGAGTTTTGCTATGATCTCTTAACAGTGTATTACCCAGAGGAAGCTCTGACACCTCTGCATGCAAGGAGAGTTGTCCTCTCCACTGTAGTATACGCATGTTTTCATTTCTTTGGAGAATTTTATCTTTTCTGGAGCTCTATATTGTAAGACTTTTTAACGTCTAAATGAATAAATTACTATTTGCAGTAAATTTTGTGTCATGTTTTGACATTGTGAATTTATTTAACATAGAAATTGGTTTATATATGTATGTGTATATCTATATATGTGTCAGCGTCTGCCTTCCTTGGATGCTTATAGGTGTTGTGATTGGGTATAACCTCCCCACTCTGGAACGCTATTGGTTGTCAGGACTGCGTAGAGCCCTCCCCTTTCAGCACTAAGTTAGGTTATTCAGATTGTTTTGGGAGATGAGTTGAAAGCTTTGCTAGCTAATAGTTAGCCTCCAATTTTTATAGTTCTTACAGGAACAGCGGTCTCCAAAATGTCGAGGCTAAAGGTTCGTGAAAACTACTCTCTGTAAGCAGCATTTGTGTGAGCACGGCCGAGAAGCGACTCTGCGTTGTTCTGCTTAATAATTATGTCGGTGTCGATAAGCTAAGATAGCTGTTAGCCTGCTAGCTATCAGAAAGCTAGCTGAACAGGTAATTGCTTAGGTTTATTTGCAGGTTTAAATATATGAACATCGCTTGTTGTCGATATTGTAACACAGGCCCAGGAGAAAGATCTGTTTATTCACTTCGTGTAACACTCTGTAATTATTTTGTAACGTGCAGGTAAGTGTTTTTATCTAAATGAGTAAAGATAGGGTAGTCACACTAGCTTGTTAGCATCTAGTAGTAGTAGAGGCTGAGTGTAGCTTTACAGATTTAACACTTTTATATCTGCTATTGTATGAAAGGGTATGAGCTCATCACTGCTGTATCTGTACTATTTTTCTCAGCTGATACACAGCAGTGTGTTGGCAGTGCTCTTATTTATAATTAATACTCTGCTTTATGTTTTGCTTGCAGCAGGACGAGCACGGAATGGATTTTAGGTCCAGCTGTTGATGTGTTGACTGGTACCTTATCATACAGGCAACTGTGAGGACAGGATGCCAGAGATGACTGAAACTCAGACACCTGGCCGTAAACCTAAGTAAACAACTTTGAGATATAGTCTATCTGTCCCGGTTCAGTCAAATAATTTCCACAAGAGGTCGTTTAAAATGTGAACTGTTCATTTTTTATTTTTTATTTTTTTGCAGAAAGAAGAAAAACAAAGAATCTCACAATGCAGGTAAAAAAACATAGATGAACCTAGATTTATCGTGTAGGGTTTACTTTAAATGTACATGAATACTGATGACTTTGTGTCTTTTTTTTTCTTTTGTTTTAGTTGAGAGACACAGAAAAGAAAAGATTAATGCCGGGATCAACCGCATTGGTAATCTTTTGCCATGTTCCCAGGCACTTAAACAGGTAACAGACAATCTGGTGTTACCATTTGCCTAAATAAAGTGTTTATATGTTTATATGTTTATTTAGGGCAAAATATTTTAATAGAAAAAAATATGATTTTGTTTTTAGAGTAAGAACATGATATTGGACCAGGCCTTTCGTTACATCACTGAACTGAAGAAGCAAAATGATACAATGCTTCTGGAAGGAGGAGATAAAGTCCAAGGTAAATTTTAATATTGTACACACCAGCTTCCTAATTTATTTTGAGTGTCCTACAGGTTAAGTGGGAATATGGATTATGTGTGGTTAAAGTCATGAACTTGTGCCTCATTGCAGCAGAGGAAATTCGTCGGCTGCGGCGTCAGCTGGAGGAATTGAGGCGAGAGAGTGCTCACTATATTGAGCTGCTCAAAGCCAATGACATTAACCCTCTGGAAGATCCCACTATCCACTGGAAGGGCAAACAACGCTGTGCTAAAGTGGCAAAAGTTCCCCCTACTCACCAGATCCCAAAGGGGATCATTGTCTGTTCTAATGGCAATGGGACATTCCCGGCAGGAAAAGAGACTAGCCCAGGAAAACAGTCATCTGACACATTAATTATTCAGCCATCATCTGAAGCCAGTGCCAGGTTAAGGGTTAATGGAGCCCTGCTGCATGTTAACAACTCTTCTTCTACCCCTGCACTTCTCCCTGGGTCAGCAGCAGCACCCACTCAGTCTACACCCAGCCTGAGAATGATAGAGCAGTGTGTGGTTGAAGCACCGGCTGTGGCACCCACTCTACCACCTTCTGTGTCTTACATCACCCTCCAGATTCCTGCAGCATCCACATCAATGCCTCAGCAAGCTCAGCCCCTCACCTTAGCAGCTACTTCAGCCTCACAGCTCCCCACTGAAAGCTCTGCTCTGCCTGCGTCCACCCACCCTACAAAAGCTTCAGAGGGTTGCTCATGGGTAACGCAGGACACTGCCATAAGGACTGCAAGTTACACTGCTATCCCAACCAGCCAAGCCCTTCTCAGGGCTGGGGCAGCAGGCAGCACACAGACTACCTGGACAACACTGCACATGGCAGGGAACACAGTGCAGCCAGTCTGCCAAAGTCTTTCCACTCCAGAAGTCAGCAAAACCACCCAGCCTATCCAGCAGGTGACTGTATGTCCAATGGGCAGCAAACCATCTGTTCACCCAATTCAAATACAGATGCAACCACAGGTGCCTGTACAGCAGGCACCTCTTACAGGTCACATTCAAGCGCAGCCGTTTCAAAGAGCACCCCAGATACGGCCAGCAGTCCTAAACCAGACACAGCCTCAGCCTATCCTAGCATGCCAACGTCAGTGTGCTGTTCTTCCTCAATCAGCCATAGTACAGCAGCCACCTGTGGTGGCCCACCCTGCAGTCGTGTCTCAGCCCCAGCCTACTCTTCTTCAACCAGCCATAATCCCACAGCCTCAACCCCTCCCTCAGCCAGCCCTGGTACCCCAGCCACAGGCCACCGTGCTTCCTCTCCTTCAGACCATGCAGGTGTTGCAAGTCAACCCAGGTGGAGCAACAGCTTCAGGTGTTACAGTACCACAGAACACAAACAATCCAAGTGTTGTAATCCTGCAGCAGGCCAGTGCTTGTCCTACCCAGCCAGTTGTGAGGGAGGAAATAACAAGTCAAACACCATGTCAGCATTTTGTAATCATCCAGGCACCCAATCAGGCTGCAACTTCTGCTCAGAATCCCCAAGTTGGCATGGTGCCTGCTGCTATCCCTACTGTATCCACTCAGATACCCGTTACCAGCACTTCGGTGTCTGCCCCATCTTTGCAGAGTGTAGGGGGAAAGCAGCTGGTGCACATTCTTCCTCGCCCTGTTCAGCCTCAAGCGAGCCATCCTCCGCAGGCCACACAGACATCATCTTCTCCACCAGTTCCTACAACCCCGCAGACTATCACTGTGAATGGACAGGTGTTTGCCTTGCAGCCTGTGAAGACCTCTGATAAGGCCAGTTCCCAGGGTGGCCAGAGTACATTGCAGCTAGTCCAGCCCACTACCAGTGAGGAACCGACTACTAATGTGGCTCTCAACAGCTTAGGGGCCCTCAGCAGTCTCAATCAGAGCATCTCTCAGGGCCTTCCTCTTAACATTTCTAGTCAGAACAATGGTCAGCCTCCACCTGCTCCATTATCAGTGTTGCCGCAGCAGCCTCCTGCTCCAGCATCCATCTCTGGAGCCACACTTGCACTACCTGCCCGACAGCTGCAGGTCCCAGTCACATCAGGGCTGGTGGTTAGTACCTCTAAGCCTTCAGCAAAGAGGCTTCGCACAGCCTTGAATATGAAGAGAGCAGCAGCAAAAAGGACTAAATCTGCAAAGAAAAAGGAAACCAGTCCCCCACAAACTGCTGTTGCTCTTTCTGCCAAGCCAATAGCTGCTACAGGAGAGAGCCAGATAGTTCAAGTTACAGGATCTCAAGTTTTACAGTCCGCATCTGTTAAAGTCACAGACATTAACTCCACATGTACCACAGCTGTCACAGCTATAGATAAAGCTATAGGTAGTGTTACTACAACACAGAACACACAGAAAATGGCTGTAAGCAGTTCATCCAGCGGGCCAGCTGTGTTTAGTCAATCCCATCCACAGGATACAAGCTCTGTCAGTGCGTCTCAGAGTGATTCGGATTTCAGTCATTCTAACACTAGCAGCATCACGACTGCAGTTACAGCAGTCACTGCCACATCGATCGAGCCATCGGTTAGTTCAGATTTGGTTGACAAGAGTAAAGTATCTCCACTTTCTGGCAGCGACTCAGCTGGAACCAAGCTCTCAACTGCTGAGGCTAAACATCCAATCACCAGTACAGAAACTAGCATAACACAAACTAAGTGCACTGCCAGCACTGCTGCTTCTGGACAAAACCGACCTGTGGTGACCTCAGCAGCTGCCTCTGAAACTCTGTACACTTCTTCCTCTGTTTCTACTGTATGTTTGACTCCAGTCTGCACCAGCAGTACCACAGCAACTGCACCATTACCTTTTAATAAGACTACCCACCAAACATCACCTTGTCGTTCCCAGGGATCTGCCTCACAGGATTCTCTGCCTTGTAATAAACCAGAGTCTCAACCCATTCCTTCATCTTCTGTGTCCACAACCCTGTCATCACCTGCACCTGCATTTTCTGCTATGCACAGCTCTGCAACAACCCCTACGACAAGTTCAGATATTAGTAAAAGGAACACTGCTCCCAGAGTTACAACACAGCAGACTGATGTGAGCACACCCAGTCTGTCCTCCTGCCATCCTACTGAGGGCAAACCACCTCAGGCCCCTAGAGCAAACAGTGAGGCTCAGGAGGAGATACAATCCACACCAGCAGCCAAAGAGAGCTTAGTAGTGACTTCTGACATTCCTACTAGAAAGGACTTTTCGCTATCTCAACAGGTGTACACTTGCTTAGATGATCAAACTCTGGAGAACTCTTTGACCTCTAGCAGGCAGACTGATTCTCCCATGTCTACCGGAGCTGGGGGTGGTAGAGGGTTTTCTGTGGCGTCCATGCTTCCCCAAGGCCACACTATCGGTGCATCATCTGGGTCCTTTGGAACATTTACATTCACAACTGAGCAAGCAGAAATGCTGGCCTTAGCCATGCTGGAGCAGGACAGTCCTGGAAGGAGGAGTGGAGGGTGCTCTGGGGAAAACACTGCGTCTGCTAACCCCACCACAGCCACGTGGGAGGCCCCCAAAACCACACCAGTGTCAGCCAGTAAAGAACGAGGCTCAGCTGGGCAGCAGGGTAAAGTGAATAAGCCCATTGACACAGGAGCAGTTAAACCTGCTGTTGAGGTGTCTGTCAGAGGACAGGTTGGGGAAGGGTCTGTGAGTGCAGCCAGTGGAAGCAGACATCCACAAAACATCTCTTACTCCCAGTCTCAGCCTCTTCCCCAGGTCCAGTCTCAGAATTCATCCCAGAGTGGGACAGTGGCAAGCCTCAGTGTCAACAACCTGATTAGGCCCAGCTCTAGTCACCAGCCCTACCCTGGGTCCCCTAATCTGCCTGGCCAACAGGCCTCAGCTCCCTCTCCTGTGGGGACCTCATCTCTTATATCCCAAGCCTCAAATAATGCCCACTCACCCTGTTCAGGTGCTACGCAGCCAAATGAGTACATCCCCTTAAAGACTACACTAATGAGGGCTCAGGCAGGAGTTGGTGTTGGCGAGCGACAAGTCAAGATAATTTCCAAGCGGCAGGCTCAGGAGGAAGTGATGTTAAACACTGGTAAACGACCTAAGCCCTGCCCTCCATCAGGTAACCCTGTCAACCACATGGATGTGAAAGCTGCTGACCACAGCCAGATGATGGTAGGTCAGTCTTCCTCAGCCGTCATGACGAGGATTAATTCAGAAGGTGGAGGCCCTCTCTTCTCTGCAAACTCTTTTATGAGCCCGGTAGTTAGGCCTGCAGATGGGCACTGCACTCCACAAGGACCTCCTGAGCAGAACCAGCCAGGTGTACTTCATCTGCCCCAGGGGCATCAGCAGCATGCTGTAACACAGCCTGGTCAACATCTGGGAGGGAACCTTTACATGAAACAGCAACAGCAGGAGCAGCAGAGGCACCATCTGTATCATCTGCAGCACCACTTGACACAGTCAGACCCAGCACAGCGCCACTCAATACACCAGAGGGCGCTGCAGCAACAAGAGCAGCAGCATGTCCAGAAGAAGCGGGCACTCGTCAGAGGCAGTCAAACAGGCTCACCTGCTGGCCTGCAGGAGAAGCAGCATCACCTGGAAAAGTCTGGAGTTCAGCAGCAGCTGCATCCTTCACATCAACAACAACAGGCACAGCATCAACAGCACACGCAGCAGCAGACCCAGCAACATCCACAGCAGTCACACCAACAATCACAGCAGCATCAACAGCCAACACAGCACCAGTCTCATCCCCAGCAGCACCAACAACAGACACACCAACAGCCTCCACAGGGACAGCATCAACAACACCAACAGCAGCAGCAGCAGTTGCAGCAGCAGCAGAGCTCTCACTCCAGACACCAGCAGCATCTGCAGCAGCAGATCCAGCAGCAGCACTTTAGGCACCAGGAGAAGAGTTGTGAAGCCCAGGCAGCCGGTTCCAGGGGCCATCACAGTAATCACTTGGCCCAGCAGGACCACCTCAAGGTTGGTGTTATGTGATATAAAAAAGTGACAGTTGCATTTTTAGCATAAAGCATATTTGGAAACCAATCAGTCCACTGGAATTTTATTGATCTCCATGTACCATTTACCAAGTATTACCCCATGAGACTTTTTTTTTTTCCTGTGCAAGAGATTTGAAAGTTTAAATTAGTGTGACTTTGTTGTCTAACTACCTAAGTGTCCTTTATAAAAAAACACCTGGCTGCTGCAGCAGTATACCACGGAGAAACCCACATTTACAGAAAGGAAAAAAAAATCCTGAAAAGAAAAGAAAACACTCAAAGTACTGACACTTTTTAGTGTGTGTGGGACTTTGCAGTGAAATAGCAGCTCTGCCCTTACAGCCACAGTGTAGACAGAGGAGTGTAAATTTAAGGTTGTTTGTAATTGAAATGTAGTTCAATCATTGTTTTGTTTTGGGGGGTTTTCTTTTTTTATTTCTACCATCTATTCGTGAACATCTGAGAGCTGTCAGGATAAAAATGTTAACACATGCTTTGTGGTTGGATGACATTTTACACCAGGGGTTCTCAAAGTTTTGATGACAGAGTGCCACTTTTGGGACTGCGCATATGATTGAGAGCCATGCAAGAAAAAGGCACACTACATTACATCACATTACAAAGTCACAACTTGCGTCAGTTCAGAGGATAGTCCTTTATGTAGTTAATTAATTTCTTGATAGATTTCTTTAGGTTGATTGAGTCTTCTGCATTTCTGGACAGTAGCCTTATTTGTTAATGTTAGAAAGGTTTAGTCTGCTATGATGGGAAGAACAGATGTTGAAATTGAATAAATATCTCCCTTGTTCATTTTCTGGGCTGATATATTGTAGCATGACATGAGTTGTGGGTGTTGAAAATGTACAGTAGTGCATTCTATGTTTGTTCCCCTCACAAGCTGCATAAAATAATTCTAAGGGCCACCACTGGTCTCCACTCTGATCTGGTTTTATTGCTCTTATTGATTTATGATAGTTAAGATTCATTTTGAGGGTGTTACTGATAATATTTCCACTTTGTTTTCTCCCTCAGCCCGGTCAAGACCATAATGCTATGCAGAGGATGATGAGCTCTAGGAGTCTGGAGCAGCAGCTCATTTCTCCTCCCGCCAATCCGGTGTCCCGGTCGTCTGACCTGGCCTGCACTCCGTCTCGGCAGGAGCGTCACCGTGTGTCCAGCTACTCTGCTGAGGCGCTCATCGGTAAAAGCTCCACTAGTGGCGAACAGCAGCGCATCGGTCTCCACCTTCAGCCTGGTCACAGTGGCGCTCAGGAGCAGCCAGACCTCCGTGGTTATCTGGACACGTCAAGAGGGAAGGCCAACATTGCACATAACCCACAGAGCCGTCTGCCATCTGACCATCCAGGGTCCGCTGATGTTCAGCGGGTCTCAGAGTGCCCGCCCTTTAAGGCTATGGGGGGTGCAGGAGGAGCACATCAGCTCAGTGGTTTTGAGGCTCAGGTGTCTCGTGGGAGTGACATGGCATCTAAACCAGTGCCTCCCTCCCAGAGGGGGCCTCAGGGGCAGCAACAGCCAGGTTTCAGGATGGGCCTCACAACAGATGGCAGAAATCGTGGTGGCTACAGTGGAGCTCATCCTGGCTCACAAGGGGTCCAGGTTGGACCAGCACTGCCTCGAGAACAGGATGGGTGTCATCAGAGTTTCATGCAAAGCCTCCTGTCCCCCCACCTTCCTGAGCAGAGCAACCACCAGCGAGCAGTGCAGTGCTGTCCCCCAGTCAGCATGGAGTACAGCTGTGTGCCTGGAAGCTCGTCAGGAGACATACAGGCCAAGGCCTCCAGTCCCAGTGTTCCCCAGACCCAGAAGGCCCCACCTATGCGACTTACAGAGGGAAACAAGGGCCACATTTCTCAGGTCAGCAGTAACATGCACCCAGGCCCAGGTGTGCGATCAGGACTCCCTCACCCTCCACCCCCACACAGCAGCTCTGAGCCAGGCCGCTCCTCTGCCCCCTCCCGTCCACCCACTGCTGTTAGCCAACACTCTCGCCACATTGCCAGAGATCCTCAGCCCACCAAACTGAGACCTGGCGACCGGCCTCGATCCGGTACGCTCAGACCGAGCAACCCGTTTGAGCCTGAGGGCCATCTGCCTCTGGCCTCTGGAGGCGGAGTGCTGCTGAGCCGACCGCAGTCTGGAGGAGAGGCACGGCGCAGCACCATTAGGCGCTTCATGCCAGAGAGTGCTCAGGTTCCTAGCGACAACAACCTGGTTCCTGATCAGCACCTAACACAGAACTTTGGTTTCCCTTTTATTCCTGAGGGAGGGATGAATCCTCCACCTCCCATCAATGCAAACTCTACGTTCATCCCGCCAGTGAGCCAGCCGAACGCCTCCCGTACGCCGTCCCTCCTCCCCGTTGAGCCTCAGAACACTTTGACCTCCTTCTACCCTTCCTATTCTCCAGCTGCTCACCCCAGCCTTTCCAGTGATGTCACCCTCCAATACTTTCCCAACCAAATGTTTACGAGCCCGAGTGCCGACAAAGGCAGTGCTCCTCCACTCAACAACCGCTTTGGCTCAATCCTCTCCCCGCCACGCCCTGTGGGTTTTGGTCAGGCCAGCTTCCCGCTGCTTCCAGAAATGCCCCCGATGCCCATCGCCAACTCGTCTGGAATCACCCCTCACATTTCCAACTTCAGCTTGACCTCTCTGTTTCCCGAAATCGCTACCGGCATGCCCACTGATGGCTCAGCGATGCCAATGTCTCCCTTGCTGTCTCTCTCTAACACCGCATCTGCCGACTCGGGCAAGCAGCCGAATCGTCCTGCTCACAACATCAGCCACATTCTGGGCCACGACGGCAGCTCGGCCGTGTGAGGAGACCTCCTGCTGCAGTGTGAATGCGATGGTGAACTGGAGCTTTAGAGCAAAAATTTTTAATGTTGTCATTGCTTTTAATGTTCAACGAGTTCAGAAAGTGGTGATGAAGCACTTGTTGAAATGGTGATTTTTTGTTGTTTACATGTTCAAAACAGTTTCGGGCTCAGATGTGTTCCCTTTGGCGTATGCCAATGTTATCATTTGTAATATCTGAACAATCTTATTATTTTTTTGGCAACATGGAAATGTGCATCTTTAAAGTGTCCCTATTATCCTTATGCTTATAGGCTCCTAATTTTATTTTGTAGGTCTACAAGCAAAGGTGTGGCTCTTTGTGCACTGAGTTTCATTTGCTGTCTTTTTGAGGCTACACTCCCACGAGCCCATTCTGGTCTGCATGGTTAGCTCCACCAAATTCACATGTAACTGGCGTAGCCCTTCAAAAGCTGACATCTGCAAACAGAAAGCCGTAGCCACATTATAAAAACATGCCATCGCTTCTAACTTTAACATCATCCTATGTTTGAATATGATCAAAATCACGGCAAAGCCTCGCTTTTTAACTTGGAGATTTTTGTTACGCGGTTTTGCTGTTAGTGGAGAGCAGCGGGATAAAAAATGGCGTCAACGTGATAGCTCGTTGGTTTGCATTAGGCTGGTTGCGGCTGTGTTTGTGGCACCATATCACATCATGTGGATTGTTTGAAAAAAAGCTTCCTTTAGCTGCTCCCTTTTTCACCAGGAATCACTCCACATATGTTGATTTGGTAGATTTGTACTCTGGATGGCCTTCCTGACGCAACCCCGAAAGGCTTTGGTTCTCCTCCCAGGACTGAACCGGGTAACTTTTGCTTGTTAGGTAAATGCATAAACCTCTACACGATGATCTGAGAGCAGAGGGAGAGAGAGGGATTAACACATATAGAATCAAACAGATAGAAGCACACTGTATTAACACTAAAGATGCAGAAATTTTCCTCTTGTGAGAACATTTAAAGTAAGTAATCCACTGGTTCATCAGTTCTGGAAGACTTACAGTAAAGCATTTGGAGTACTTTGCTGGTAAGAGACATTTTAGAGTTATTGTCTATCTTTGAGTTGAGGTCGCTGCTCGTTCTGTCCTTCCTCAAGGGTGGGCAAAATTATTCCAGTTTGTTACATGGTGTCAAGTGATAAGTGGAATAATAATACAGTCGTGTTATGTGGGAGAGAATGGACAGCTGTGGACACCACGGTTGAGTTGTCCTTATCATACTACTTCCTGTTCTGCAGGGAGAGGTTAATAGGCATTGCAAGCAAACCTTTGCATTAAACCTTTGAAATTCTCTTTGGTGTGGATTTATCAAACATGTCAAACTATGAAACAGGCTGAATGATGAAGAAAAAAGTCAAAAGCATAATAGGAGCACTTTAAAGTTTGATGTGAAAATGTTGGTTAAACTGACTGGTAGTAAAACAAAATCAGTTTTAGGTTTAGAACTTGAGTTCAGTGTATCCTGGGTCATTGAGAAACCTTCTGCACAGTTACCTACTAATGTAATTTACTAACTTATCAGGTTGTGCTGTACAGAATTGTTTTTCCAAGAGCTATTTTGTAAATACCAATGTTTAATGTCAGAATTGTTAGATTATGTATGTATTTGTAAATACAAGATTGATTAATAAAGTTTATAAGGAGACATTTGTATTTGCTGCCAACTGGAGAATTGTCTGTGCTTTTTTTTTTTTTTTTTAATTCTCTTGTCCATGACAGCACCTGAAACATTTTTCTAGATCAAATGACAGCCTCCAGCCACTCACTCTTGAATCTCTCCCCTGATCTATACATAGTGATGACCAGTTAAACTGAAAATTTTACATTTGGATTCATCATTCCATCAGACCTGTTGCCACTGATTTTCAGTCCTTGTGTAATGTGGCAAACCTCAGCCTTTTCTTTATGTTCCCCTTTCTTAGAATGGTTTCATGACAGGAACCCTTCCACTTCACAATATCTGATGAGGCTTCAGCAAACAGCACGTGGATGAAAAGAAGGGCAGGACGTATCTCTCAGGTCCTGAATCAGGTCTTTGTGCATTTCTTCCTCTTCTTTAGGACATGACTCCCAAATACTGTTCATCTGCTGTGAAGTTTTTAGGTCTGTTACTTCTTTTTGTTTTCCACTTGTCTAATTTCTTCAATTTTTTTAAGGAAACACTGCACACCTTGCTGAGTCATGCAAATGCAGTTTACAGTCAACTCTTTTATACCCGTCAACTGTTATCTCTGAAGTTTGTTGTGGATTCAACTAAAGAAATGTGAACAAATTTTTTGCGAAAGTTAAAATTGGTTCTTTGCTAAATTTTTATGTGTAGACCATCCTGGTTCACCCTCGAATTAGATGCCTTTTGTATGTTTGGATGATTCATTATGAGTGTTAAGTGGCTTGACAAGCAAAAAAACCCAAAAAACATTTCTCTGAAAATGAGTAAAAAAGCAGCAAATTTCCAAAGACAAATTTTGAAAGACCTTCAAAAAGCCTAAAGAACTATTGCTCAAGACCACTTTGAAAAGATTCACAAACGACTCAACTCAATTTCATAAGCATTTATTTACATGCAATAGTGCTCCAGCATGTGCAACCACAGAACAGCTACACTTTAAAAAGGAAGAGAAAAAAAAAAAAGGGGAGTGTAGATTCGGGATCTCCTTCATTTTGATTGCAGATGTCTCTGTCAAAGACTAATACTTATGTACCGACCAGTGAGGGAGGAATAATACTGACACCTGTCGCAGCAGCCTCACCTGGCAGTCTTTTGGTAACCAGCAAACGAGTAAACACAGAAGTGGTTGCAGTATAAAGTTCAGCTTATCAATGACTGAGTTAAAGACATTTTCCAGAATCTCTCCCATTCAGTGATTTAAAAAAAATATACCAAAACAAAATAAATAAACTATACAATATATAATCTCTTGTACACTACTGAAACAATGATTTATGTTGCATACACTTGTTAATAGTTTGTTAATGACGAACAATGCATAATACATTTGTGTTACTGCTATACAAAAATGACAGAGAACGTGATATTGCAGAGCTAAACAGCACCTCATGACAGCATCAGACTGGGTCCGATTGTGTTTCTGTTGTACGTAAAGCTAAGTACCTAAAAGGTCCAGACTTTAAGGATGGAGGATGGCTGGGAAGGGCATGATTTGTGGGGAGGGTCTATAGTTGTGAAGTGCTGAACTGAGAGGAAGTCCCTGGAGACTCTGGACTCTTCTTCACACGAGGAATAAAGGTCTCAAATGCAGATAGACAAAAAGACAAAGTACTACTCCCTTTGTCCGTGACACAGCGTGAGGAGATCTATGAATAAAAAGTCACTTTTTTTTCAATATGAAAATAACCTTATATACAGTATAATCGGACACTTATGTACAAAAGCATAAATATATAAATATCTGTGATACAAAAATAAATATTTTCTCTCTTTCTGTTTACTGTTTATTTAAGAGTCTCTCATGCATCTGTCGCGCTGGCCGTCCCCTCGTCCTCGGGGGACGCTTCATTTGGGAGGATGTTCACTTCCTGTATAGCTGCATCTTGGGATTGTGGCGTTGTGGCTGCTGAAGAGGATGTGGTGAAAATCCCTTCGTCCTCCAGAGAGAGAAGCGGGAAAGACGCCGGCTCTGCGGTAAAGAAAGAGGAATGGTGAGAAGATGACAGGAGGATTCAACAACAACAACAAAACAAAGGCATTCTTAAAAGATGCTAATTTAGTTGACAATAAAAGGAGAACATTATGAGCAGATATTAATGAAGACATCCACACATACTTGGAGCGATGTCCTCCGTTTTGTCTCCACCACAGAAGCCGCCGTCACCTCCCGCTTCCTGTGAATCTAAAAGCTGATGTGGAGAGTTGAGGAGCTGGAGAGTGGAGTCATCTGTAGGATAGCAGGAGTGCTCATGATGATCAGGGCCACTGAGAAAACAAGGAAAACATATTTATTAGACCTTTTTATTGTCCGTGACAGAGTTTGGGATGTTCAACCAGTTTTTTTCTTTCTGGCCAATTTGTTTCATTTGCATTAGCCAACAAATTCCTTCAGCATTTGACCAGGTCTTCAGTTTAAATTACTGAGCCTGTTGGTCAAAATTCAGTTTTCTTGCTCATCAAATCAGGACAAAAAGTTTTTTTAATGTCACCGGTTCATATTGGTAGAATTATTTTATGGTATTAGTCCAGTACATTTTAAAGTAAATGGGTTTTATAATGAAACCACACCTGGTAGAGTAGTGGTAAACAGGCAGGTGTCCATTGGGCTGTTGCAGCAGCGTGTCACACTCCATATCACAATCCACACCATCCTGCACACACAGACGAGCATACATTAAATATTCAAACGAAAACAAAAACTCGTGGATAGTTTAAAACCTAGGTTTTGTCTTTGTTTTGTTTTTGTACCTGCTGGAGCCCTGGCAGGCAGTGCTTAGGGTGGTGAGGTTTGCCATTCGGTGTGTATTCTCCGTTGGCGGGGTACACGCCATGTGGAGCAGTCATGTGAGTATCCAGCGGGCAGTGGCCCACTAATGCAAGTCCCTGAAGAGGAACCATGGTGTACTGACATGACGACACGGGGGCGGCCACAGTGGGGAAGCACATGTCGGTTGTTTGCTCTAAAATGAGGACAAAACAGGAATTACACGGATGTGGACGGGAAAGACGTTAATCCCTGTAAAGACTCGAGGAACTGCAAAGACCACTCACTCTGTTTGGCCCAAGCCCGCCACAGGCAGAAGGGGATGAAGGCGACAATAATGAAGACGAAGGCTCCCAGGACAACGCCAACTATGAGGTAGGGGAGGTCGCCGGGGCGAGGCACACCTCCATCGGGCGGTCCATACCGAGAGTCGATGGGAGTCTCTGATGGGAGAGGCTTTTGGGAGTTAGGACGAGCTGTGGAAAAAAGGAGAAAGAGAAAAAAAATAAAACTATTAGCAAAGAAACTCTTTTGTAAAAGACAAGACCATCTGACTGCGACAAGCTTTGGCCAGCAAAGCACCTCACCTTTTGTTTCAAGGATCACGACATTGCCGAATTCACTCTCTCCCTTCTCGTTGAAGCTCTGCATCTTGATGTCGTAGGCGGTCTCGGGCTGCAGGTCCGTAATCGAGTGCCAGTATCTGTCCCCTTCCACCACATCCTTCTTATAGTCGCTGTCATTATCGCTGTCTGTCGGCCGGTAGTAGATGTAGAAACCGTAGATGGGCGTGTTGTTTACAGGAGTGTACTGTCGAGGGGGGAGAATAAATCACATTATAAATCACTGCAAGCTTGTTTTTGAAATCTTATTTTTCCCCTTAATCTCCTTCTGGACACTCACCGTCCATTTGAGAATGATGGTGGTCTCGTTGATGGCCTCATTGTAGGTGATGTAGGGTCCATCAACGGGGCGTTCGTGTGTTCTCCCGCCCACCACCGTGTATGCCTTGGAAGGGGCGCTGGGAGGACTGGAACCAATCACGTTCACCGCTACCACACGGAACTTATAGGATGTACCTACAGGGAGAGGAACGGGCATTGTTCATCTCTCGGATTACAACCAGCCAGTGACGCTTTCCCATTGTTGTGCTGATTAATGAGGCTTGTTTTCACTTTACTGTCTGTTTTCTTTCTCTGAGCAAATGCGATGCCAAATGTGACGCGGCTGTGCTTTTGACTGATGGCAACAATTACTGACATGATTGAAACAACACTCATTATGGTGATAAATTTTGCAGACCATGGGAATGTAATTATGTGGACATCATTGTTGTAATGATATGGTATGACATGTCCTACTACTCCTCCCACCCCCACCGAGCCAGGGTCAACAGCTTTGAGCAACAACACCACGGTTTTTAAAACGGGGTGTGAAGATGGCTGACCTTTCTCCAGGCCCGTGATCTCCACGGAGAGTCGCGACGGGGGGATGTTCTCCACTGCCGTCACCCAGTCCTCTCCTGCCTTCTTCACCTTCTTGTACTCCACCCGAAACGACTGGATGGGAAAGCCGCGGTTACCGCGAGGAATCCAAGTCACATACGCCGACGTCTCAGTCGCTGTGGAGACTGTGGGCTTGTCGGGGGCTTCGGGAGCTGAAGTAAAGCAGGGAAGGGTGTCAAATGGAAGTCACAAACACAGACAATATACTCAAACTAGTGAGAGAAAGTTCAGCAACAATCACATTCAGCACTTACTGGGAGCTCATCCTTCAGGGAACAGAAATGCAAGAGAAAGTGAGACTTGTTAGTGAAAGGAGAAGGTGAAACTGTATCTAGCTCTGTTCATAATTAAAGTAATAGATTTATTAGTATTGTTAATCAGAGAGGAGTTTGTCTCAGTAATACACAGGACTGTTGAGAGCTTACGAGAGAGGCTTGGTGAGGGGACAGAGGGAGTCTTTGGAGGATCATTTGGCACTCCCAGATTTTTGCGACCTGTGGACAAAAGAGATAGTAAGACACCACATCAGCTTAAAGAAATGTACTCCAAGTCATTTTTAAAGGAAAGGACTGGTGTCACTTTCTGACTCCCTTAGTCTGTCTGTGGCTCTCGGCCTCAAACCTCTCTCTTCATACAAGAGAAGTCAAAAGTTAAAATGTGTTTAAAGCTGTCAAAATAATGATTACCTTAAAGTGGCTAAATGTTTAGCAAACATGACTCAAAACGGAACAAATAAGGGGATTTCTTGGGGACTATTTTCACGGGCAGATTATGCAACAGCATGCTGATGTGAACTGACCACAAGTACCCGCCGCGAAGACTGAAGGAATCTAGTAGGATAACAGTTGTTGTTGTACCTTTGCCGGTTCTGAAGGTCATCATGGCTGGTTGTCCCAGCCCTGCACAGTTCTTGGCAGTCATCTCGACCTCATACAAGCTGTCCGGCTGCAACTTGGATAGAGTCAGCTTATGGAGAGAGCCCGAGATACTGGTGGAGGTCCAGTCTGCAAGAAGTTCTCCCACCTGAGAGGCAGAGCAGGCTCAGTTACTGACACAAGAACACACGTGGGACTCTAAAGAGTTTAGATGATGAGCTCCTTGCAGTACCTTTCTGTATTTGATCATATACTCCAGTACAGGAGGTCCATGCTCATGCCGCGGCTTCCAGGTGAGCTCATAATAGTCAGCCTTGCCTGTGCGTGGCTGACTGAGGATGATGGGGGCTTCTGCAGGCATGTACCCTGGAAATTCAGAGCAGTCTAGAGGCAACATGGCACCTGCAACCCCCGGCCTCACAGGCGGCTGCTCTCTCAGCACTTTGTCTGGGCTAAGCGGGCGGTAAATGGGAGGCAGCCTCCCTCGGGATAAAGTCCCTGTAACAAAACAAGAATGATGACATCTAACATCTGTGAAATAAAAGAAAATCATCAACAAATTACCAAACTGAACCCACTCACCGGTTGATACGGTGATGAGACGAGCGGAGGCCTGTGAGCTGCCCACCCCGTTCTCAGCCATGCACTGGTACAGTCCGTCATCCCGGGGGCCCACTTTGGAGATGCGCAGCACCCGGGAGCTGAGGCGGTGGCGAGAAGACTGGGCGAGCGGCTGGGCGTTGTGGAGCCACATCACAGAGGGAGCGGGCTTACCGCGGGCCTGGCAGATGAAGCGCACCGTGTCTCCGTACACGACTTCCCGCTGCTGCTGCAGCTCCACCATCACCTGAGGAGGCTCTGCAGGAAAAAAAACAAAGGAGAGAGTGAGGAGACTGACCTGAAACTTTGTGAATATGCATCTGTGTGGATCTTGTTCACATGGGCTGTTTTAATAATAGGATAAAGTTATGTATTCCAGCTTGTCATTGGTTTCTTTCTGACTTTATGAGACTCTCTGCTTTGCATCGTTGGTTTTAAAACAGCAATTTGAACAGGTAGCTTCGTGCTCTAGGAAACGTTTCACTATTTTCTGGTATTTATAGACCAAACTACTAATCGAGGTAATCTTCGGTGCTTCGGTGAATACAATCGTTCACTGAAGCACTTATCTAATATACCCATTACTTAAAATTGCTTTACAATTGCCAAAAATGTCCAATATTTACATTTTTATATAACTATTTTTGTCTCACTAACCATCCAAACCCCAAAATATTCTAACTATAGTGGAAATACTATAAGCTGGAAACAACATGGTTCGTGTTCTTGCTTGATAAGTGACTTAATCGATTCTGAAAACACAGTTGTACTGTGTGTGTGTGTGTATGTGTGTATGTGTAAGGGGGTGTGTGGAGCCAGGCTGGGCCAGCTAGTTGATGGTTGGCTGCTTGTGAATGGGGGAAAAGACAGAGCTCATTACAGCTACAGCAGCACTCTGGCTTTAATTAGAGCCAGCTGCAGAGAGACGAGCCCACAACACATTCATACACAAACATGCACGCACACACACACACACACACACAGAAAATCACTGTAAAAACAGTCATCCATAACCTAGACACACTCAATCAAGTCCTGGTGCAGAATAGAGAGCTCTGTCTCCACCAACTCCATGTTGCAAAACACCGCCCACACTGCTCCTCTCTCACACACTCACACGGGGTCTGTATGTGCATGCACACATACAGACCCCGTCTTTCCCAGTCCGCCAAACAGGAGTCGGTGTAATTATTAAATCCATGACACAGACAAAACTCTACTCATAAAACAAAAAAAAAAGTACCTCGTAGAGTTAAACAAAAAACATTTCAGTTTACTCACCAAACACTTGGACGTCATAGAGCACCACAGCAGAGCTGGCTGAGCCGATGCCGTTGTCTGCCCGGCAAGCGTAAGTGCCCGAGTCTCCCTCGCCGACTGTGTCGATAAGCAGGTTGCTGAGCAGGAAACGCGTGTTGTTGTGGAGACGCAGGTCCTGCCCGTCCTTTGCCCATGTGACCTGGGGAGTTGGGATGCCACTGGCCACACACTCCAGCACCAGCCGCTGGCCTTTAGTCACCATGATGGAGCGGGGTGCCGGTGGGTAAATGATCCGAGCCGCTTCTGACGTGGAGCCTGAAAGAATCAATGAATTTTGCATGTGGGCACCTACGAGTAAAATGCATCCCTGCAAGACTAGAATGCCATGCTGAATTAGCAATAGTGACTCACGGCGTATGCGCAGACGATCAGCAGAGGTGGACGTTTTGACCTCCTGAGTGACGGGGTTGTAGGCAGCACACTTGTAGGGCCCCTCATCATCCCGTGTGGCGTTGGCTATCTGCAGGTTCCCTGATGGCATGATGAGGTAGTTCCCTGCAGGACCAAACAAAAACGTAAGTCTGAGTGAGATGGGTGCAGAAGAAAAGCAGAGAAAATAATCAGAAATACCACCGAGACAAAGAGGAACCACAGAAAAACCGAGTCCATGTTGTGAAACAGCGTAGGTAATATGAGCCCTGTGTGCCATTCCAATACATAGCTGCACTTCCAGCTGAGGCCACAAAGTGGCACTGTTGAGTCTGACCCAAGTGAATGCTCTTCAATGTGGTATTCATTTCCTCAAAGATAAGGTAGATATCAGTACCTACAGCTCCCAGGCATCATCAGCATACCAGCTACAAACCACTGGAGCTTTTCTTCTCTTCCAGGCAACTTAGAAGTAAATAGTTAAAAAAATAAACAACTGCATTCCCATGTTTCAACATTCTCCAGATAATGCCCTTATCGGTGGTTTCACGATGGGTCAGATAGCAGGATTATAGCATTCCGGTAAATTACGAAGATAGTATGGGAATTAAGAGGGAATTAAAGAGAGAGAGTGAATGCTATAGAAGATCTTGAGGGATTAAAGCAGCTCGTTACCTTTGGATGTTTCCAGCCATTCCTGTTTGACGCTGTAGCGGACCTGAGCCTTGGGCTGGCTTTCGGGGAGGTGACATTCAATAACAGCCGTGTTGCCTTCATCCACTTCGATCTCCTGCTGGTCATCGGGCTCGAAGTCCCGCAGCTCTAAAAAACAAAAAAAACAACAACACAGACATGAGGAGAAAAGTCTGCGCCGTCTCATAGCTGCAACACATTTCACCCTTCTTTCATCATCTTAATATGCAGTGTAAATCACATCTAACTGCACATGTATACAGTCATTCCTCGGCTTCAGATGTACAAAACCGCAATATTCTGAGCAATAATAACTGTGCTGTTCCCATGTTGGGTGTCTCTCATGTCAGTCTGACTTTGCTGTGTTGTAACCACATTCCCACAGCTTCTCTAATGTTCCCTCTTTTTGGAAGTAAAACTTCTACCTCCACTTCTTTCCCACTGCTCGTCTTTACGTGATCCGCTGAAATTTGCAGGAATTTTACGAAAGCACTTCAAGCTCATTTTTCTGGTGTCAGTAACATTTGAGTAGGCGACATTAATCTTGTCAAACATTATACCGGGGGACTGGAGCCGGGTCAGATTCTGTGGGAAATGGTGGGAGTGGGGATTACCGGGGCCATGTGCTGTGACTGTGTCCCACAGACACACGGTCTGCACAGCATAGACACTTATCTGGCCCCTGACCTCCTAAGCCCCTGCCTGAGCAGCCCGGAGGCCTGGCCGTGGGGGTCAAAGGGGAGAAAGCGCCATCCTATAGGGTTTCATTGGGGGGGGTATCCTTTATTTCTGTTCTTAAGGAGGGGAAAATAAGAAGTCCATAAAATAATCTTAGCCATTTTATAGATTTAAAGCAGAAAGAACCTAACATGAGACAGAGAGAAGAAAAAGGAGCAAAGGGAACAGCACAGGAGGGGAAAGTAACACCCAAAGAAATTTGTCATTAAGGCGTCCAACAGTGAAATGAAAGATAAATAAAACTTCTCCGGGAACGTAATTAAATGTCTACCAGCCTTTGTTGATTTATTCTTAACAAACACAGCCTCTCCATTCTTTCCAGAGCTGCTATAACTGGTGTGTTTTTCTTGGACCCGGCACACCGAGCTGCCCGTATGAACACACAGTCAGCTGATGAGTCTTTGTACACCTCTAATTCAATAAGCAAAGTTTAGTTAACAGTATCTATTGATAGGGGCTTTAAAGTGATTTACTCAAAGCACTGAACAAACACATTCAGTGCGGGCAGCCGATTTATCCACCACGCACGCTGGATCTGCCCCTTTAGCTTTAATGGGCGAAATGGGGGAGATCGGGGTCTAACACACACGCACACATTGACAACAAACACACAACACAACCCTATGTCTGTGTCAGCTCTTATTCTGAAAGATAAGAATCCCAGCCAGGACATGTAAGCTTAGCGGGGTGTGTTGAAGGGGAAAAAACCTCAAGGATAGGCCGTGTGGCGCTCCATTTGCAAAATCAATCAGGTGCTGTTTTTACAGACACCCCTTCCCCCACCTCATATCCCCACTCCACCTTCCTCCTCCTCCTTCTGCTGGCTGTTTCTCCCAAATTCCTTCATATACACCTTTTAACGCCCCCTCTCACATCTCTACTGCCCTGCATTCTTCACAGGAAAGAAAAAAAAAAAGTCCCCTCACGGGTGCCTCTCAGGTGTGCACGCGAGCGTGCGCGTGTTGTTTTTTTTTTTTGTGAGTGCATCCTGCATAGATGGAGGATTGATGGCATTCATAAAGTGAAGCAGACCTCCTGCTCCACGGCTGCTTGGCAGGGCGAGAAGAAGCGAGAGAGAGACAGTACATTCATCATCTTTATGTGCAGCAGCAGCAATAGAAGGCTCACGTGCACGTCTCTGAATTATAACACGTTATAGCAACGTGTTGTGCAGATACATGTTTCTAAGGCAAAAAAAAAAAAAAAGAAGGGGGGGGGGG
>VUQG01015277.1:0-14610 GCA_015106755.1 Etia nguti
TGTTGAAGTACAGTAAGTATTACTCTGCGAGGCTCCTGCCTACGGTAACCGTAATGCTCCGACAATCCATCAAGCAGTGCGGCTTCGTAGCTTACCAAAGTCGTACTAAAACATTTTTTGACAGATTTGTGAGCGCCGTGTACCACATAAAATCGGTTCGAGGTCAGTAACCACAACCAGAATTCATACATAAGGCGCACCAGATTATAAGGGGCACTGTCGATTTTTCAGAAAATCAAAGGATTGATTTTAAGTGTGCCTTATTTTCTGAAAAACACGGTAATAACGACGGCCCGCTTACATGCTCTACCAAAAAGAAGTGTTTTGGTGGGTATCTGACGGACGAAAGCCAAACCAGTTCCACACCACTGAAGTTGCACCATTTTTACAAACCAATTCTGGTTCATCTGTTTCATTCAACGATCCGCTTTCGCCCTTCTCATTCTCCGTCGCCGCCACGCTTTTTCCGCCATGTGCGTATGAAAAGAAAGGCACTGCGCATGCGTGTTTTACCCATATTCTATCGCGATATTTTATTTTCTTATCTTTGCCTAACATTACACCGGTATTACCGTGAACGGTATGATATGTCCAAGCCCTAGTCTGCGGGGCCGTGCGGACGCACCTGCACGGCATTCGCAATCATGCCCGCCGAGTTAAAACACAGGGAATTGGGGTTTCTTGTGGGTTTTGTGGTGTGATGCATGTACGGCTGACAGCCGAGGGCTGCAGCGGGAATCAATAAAATGGCTCAAAACTGTGATCTATGGACCCACCGTGTCTCATTCACACCACAAAGATGTTTTGACATTATTTTTCCTTGCCTTTAATTTCACTCTTTTTTAACTATTACTGCTAAATGTTTGAACAAGCATCCTGCTCACCTTGTCTAGCTTCCTCTTCCAGCAGGTCAGTGTGCAGTGCCAGGTACCTCTCCTCATCGCAGAGCGCCTCAATCCTGGCCTCTTCCTCCGACAGCTGGTAGGATGTATTCCATGACCCGCTGTCATACTCTGAAAGGTCATGTAAGTGACCACGCCCATCATATCTGTTGGATGATAAAAAGGATTAGAGAAAAGGAAGTCGACAAAGCTTTTCATACAGAACATGGGCCTACTTACCAAGGTCGTAAAACCTAAAACCCACAATATAAAAGATATAAAATTGCTCTACCTCTGTAAGCCTTCCATGAAAGTTTTCTCAAAATGCATATGTCACAATAATGATCCTAATTAAGTCTTTGGGAATTATTTTTGATAGAGCTCTGATATACCTAGCAAATTTTCTGTCTATATTTTCTTCCTGGTTTTACAGGCCAACAACATTATAAATAAAATAAAATAAAATAAAATAAAGACAAACAAAGCAACTCGCCTCTTACCTTACAGGGTTCAATAATCCCCTGTAACACTCATCATTACTTCTAAATCTGCAAAGAAAGTTACATTCACACAAACCCGAGCACATAAATACCTATCCGTAAGAACCCAAATGGACGACATTTTCCAAGGTTCGTCCCTCTACGCCATCTCTCACTTGCAGTTTCTTCATGAAGACAAAGAAATCTGGAGCTGAGGTTGGCATTCGGGGTTTGGAAGGACCCCTTAGCCTACCTTGCTGTGGAAAAACTGGGTTATGTAATAAAGACACACAAACAAAGGCTGTACAAATGAAACATAAGTTGGGTCTGAACACTAAGGTGATTCAATTGACTTGATATGTTTAAAGAAATACAAGACTCGAGGTTTACAATGACTTTGCAACAAGGACAATTTTAATGAAAAGGTGGAAGAAATTAGTCAAAGTGATACATTGAATCACCTTAATGACAGTAACTTTTGTCTTTGTTAGAATTTGCTCTGGCACAACAAAAGCGTAGTAAAATACCAGGTTTTGTAGTGACTTGGCCACTTTATATTAGGAAACTTTCGTTTGAAAAGGACAGGAAAAAGACATGTTATAGCTCAGCCATATTATTCATCTGTAAAGTATGAAAAAAGCTTCCAGAGGAAATTCTCATAACATGCCAAGATGCAAAGCCGATTTCACAGATAACTTGAGTATTTTTATACATTTGCTGCAATTGCCAATTTAAGCGGTACATTTAGCGCAAACTACGCATGCCTAAGTGGTCTTAAACGAGTGTCAAATAAACTTTATTCACTCCATTTGTCCAATGTTCTGTTATAATACAAGCTGGAGTGTATAATAACCTGACAGCAAAATGCATTAATAGGCCAGTCATGGCTAACATTAGCAAAGACTGACTGGCATTTGCAAGTTAGCATGTTACCGAAGAAACTTTAGACACCAGGTGTTTTTCTTTTTTTCCTCCCTTTTCTTTCTTTTTTACTTCGGGACATCCAACAAGACACGTTAGGAGGCAAGAAATAAAACAATCGTCGCCAGTTGCAGGTGTTTTCAAGCTTCAACAAGCAACAACTCCAACGTGGTCCCTTGAATTTTGAGACAGGCTAGCGGACAGGAGAGATTGTTAGCATAATGTTTCGGTCTAAGTTTGTTCAACCGACCTATCAATCATGATGCTCTTGTCCCCCATCCATGGGATAAGATGCTTTCCGTGATCATGGTAAAGAGCCCTTTCGTCGTCTCGGAAGAGTTTGCAGGCATAGCCGAAAACCAACAGATCGGCGTATTTATCACTGTCACTCACATCCTTCTTCACCGGCTTGCTGTCTTTCTTTGCCGCTCCGCGACGATACATCTCCCAGATAGTCGAGGGAACAGATTAGCTTAAAGGACGTGACAACAATGACGGTATCGTGATAGCTTTTTGTTGACCAGGTGGCTACCAGGTGCTCCAAATGTTACATTAATCCGTGGGATTTTGCACCAAAACAAAACACTACACGCCATGAGCCGCCATATTGAAAAGTGAGTAAATGTATCTGTGTATCCGGTCGGCACTTACGACAATGTCACGAGCGCACAGTTAAAGAACACTAATGTTCAGTAAGTAAACGTCCTAATGTGCAGCTAAACATGTTCACTGTTATGTTGTACTTTTTGCTTCAAAGTATTAAGTCTGTATATAAATCACAATTTGTGGTTCCCAAATTATCGAAACTGCTGCAGTGAAATACCCTATTACATTAAGCTCTTATTCAACAGATAAATTCCTGTGTTCAAGGTAATTCAACAGTTAGTGACTTTAAATACATGGAAACAAAAACCTTTTATCATAATCTTAAAGTGGATTTTACAACACAGCTGGATGACTAAGTTTAAAATTTGTAATTATTCAGGCTGTTAATTATTTTTGACAAAGCTATTAAATTATATTAATTAAAAAAATTTTTAAAAACTGCAATGCAAGCAATGTGTTTTGGTGTTTAATGAATTTGCATTTGCATAACTTGATTAAAATAACATGATGCTGAATAGTTCAAGGATTTACTAGAGACATCTTTTACATATGAATTATGAGTGAGATATAAAGCACTTTGTGATGAAAAATATGATAATGAGACATACTCATTTCTGTCCATTTATTATATATCATTTACTATTTAAGATGAACAGTTTGTTTATTGTCAGATGATTTATCACAGACAATCAGAGCAGTCCAGTAAGCTTAACAAAGTACACTTCTGAGCTTTTATACTGCAGCATACAAAGACAATAGAGATGCATTTGCTTTGCAACCACAAAGACTCTATCAGTCCTTTCTATTATTTACAGCTTCTGCGAGTGTTTTTCTTAACATTTCTCCATAGGTTCTCAGGGATGTAGAGGCTAAAAAATTTTTTTTAATAATAAATAGCTTTACCAGTATAACTAAACGTATATTACATATTCGATGTTAGTCAAAGGGGTCTGTGCACATTTGGAAATACTCCATTAATCCATTCTTAGTTACTTGGCTTTAATGAAATACCGACGGGACGCTATATTCAGAAATAGCCAGAGAACCAACTAAGGTTAAGCTAGGTAACAAAGTTCCCATACTCTTATGGATTTAAGGTGGGTTTGAGCCTGTCTCCATGTGGATTTGAAGGACAAGTATAAAGAGCTCAGTGGTCTGGGTGTAAATAACATTTTTTAGTTTTTGAGATTTCCTGATCTTTCGAGGATGATTCTGAGACAGCTGTGGTGAATTGTTTTTAAGCATTCGCAACAATCAGTTAGAATCAGAATCAGAATCAGAATACCTTATTAATCCTTAAGGAAATTATGTAGGGCATTATGCTGCATTATCAGGTACAAAATGACACAAGGTTAATGCAGATGTGGTTGGCTAAACATGTAGATGTGGTCAAAATGACCTGCTGAAGGTCTAAGTGAGCATCAGAATGAGGAAGAATGGTGACTTAAGTGATTGTGAGCAGGGCATGTTGTTGGTCCCAGACGAGCTGCTGGTCTACTGGGATTTTCCCACACAAACATCTCAATGGTTTACAGAATGGTATAATGGTGTGGGATATTTTCTTAGCACACTTTGGGTTCATCGGAACCAACTGGACATTGTTTAAACACCACAGTGTACCTGAATGTTGTTGCTGACCATGTTGATCCCTTTATAATCACAATGTACCCATATTCTGGTGGCTGCTTCCAGCAGGATAATGCACCAAAAATCAAATAAAGCTTAAACTATCTCCAGCTCGTTTCTTGACCATGACAGTGAGTTCACTCTTTTACTTAAAAGACCTCTTTGGGATGTGGTTGAAGGGGAGATTTGTACAGCTAATAAATCAGCAGCAACTATGTGAGGCTAATTTGGACCAAAATCTCAAAGGAATATTTTCATTACCTTGATGAATCGATGCCATGATGAAAACAAAGTTCAACATGGTACTAGCAAAGTGTACCCAATAGTGTTCAGTGAGTGAATATGAAATTCTGTTATTAATAGAAAGAAAGATATAATGTTTCTGCAATAAACACACATCACAGTAGAGATCTTAGACATTGTTCCAAATTTTAGGGGGGTACAAAAAAGTGTAAAATTGGTAAAGAAACAATAAAAAACACGATCAAAACCATCAATATCAAAATTATGAGGGTGGGTAATTTTGACTAGAGAGCAAGAGTAATTACACCAACTGCCTCTAATATCAGCAATCCTATAAAACAGCAACACCCATCCCTTCACTGACAGCAAACTGATGTGGCAGGCATTAAAAAAATAGAAGTAATTTTAACTGGGGAAAAAAAACAATGAATTCAATCTCATTTTATTTTATATTATTTTATTTTTAATGACAGTAGTTATCATTAAAAGTAAAGATGCAATGACATGCAAAAAAAAAAAGAAAAAGAATAATAAGATATAAAATAAATTAAGGTCACCAAATTTCAGCACAATAACTGAATAAAAATCGTTCAGATTTAGTAGACTAAAGTTAGTGAATAGAGTTGCAAAGGCAGTCAACACATACTTACACCAAAAATAAGTGAAATGTTGTAAATCTCAGGCCTTTTAAAAGTAACATTGAAGGAATCTTCCCAGGCAATAGACCCTTGTCCAGTAGAGAAAAATGCAACTTAGAGCAAAGTCAATGGTATGAATATTTTAAAAGATTCAACAGAAGATTAAAGTAAATTAAAGCAACTAACGTTAACTCTAAAATTCTGAACTGAGATAAAACAATAGTAGCTGAAAAAAGTGTAGACTCAATTACTGCTACCGTTACCGACTCCTTATTTCTGCTCACTGCATTATTTGGATAGACTTTTAGTACCTCTTATTACTTAATTCACAGTGATTTTAATGCTAACTTATTTTTTTAGTTATTTCTGCTCCTGTTGTGATAGATTGAAAATGCGTAGGTTTACAAGTAACATCATGTGGTAGGGCAAAATAACAGAAATGTTGTATCAACACAGTTATCATCTACTTTCTACTGTAAATAAAAAAAAAAAACTTCTTGATTTTAAAATTGACATATCATGCTACTGCCTTCTCTCACAAAGGTGCAAATCACAAAAAAGAAAACTCAAACCTCCCAGCTCTAGATTAATGCTGCAGATTTGAGTGACCATGAAAATACAGCACTCATTGTAAGCAAGCTGCAGTGAAACACATTGCTTTCGGGGTTTTAGGAGTGATCGATATCTTGTGCTGACCGCTAATCATTTAGTCATTTCTAAATAAATTATGTGTCTGCTCCTCTAATATGTATGGAATATGAAAGTGAGTTCAGTTTTGTGCAGCTTTAAAAGAGAAAGACAAGAAAATCTGCCACACTTTCAAACTATGTTACCAAACGAATGATTTCTAATATGTCTGTACTTAGGACTGTATTACATGCTTGAATTAGTGTAATTTTTATTATTACTGTAATTCCTTGAAAACCGAAGAAATGACAATTTAGAAAATAACAGGGGAGCAATGAAAGAGAGCAAAGGCACTAAAAGTAAAGCGTAAAAGCTTTAAAAAGTAGTTAAAAAAATTATTGCAGAGTGCAACAAAAACAAAGGAAAAGAATCAATCAAATCAATGCACCAATTCTCTAAAGCACACTTGCAAACATTCTCTATTATCTTTAAGTCTTTTAGAAGTTGCCATAGTTCTTCTGTGGATAAGGGCTGTCTCAGTTGCTTATGTGAAATGTAATGTAATCACAGACTGCCTCCATGATGTTTAGGGCCCTGTTGGGGACATGTTATCTGTTGCAGGATTTCTTGATCCTCCGGTCAATTAGATGACTGTAGTTGATTTATCACTCTGGCTATGTACGTTTAGGGCCTCTGGCAGAGTCAATTTGACATCTATCGGATGCTTGGTTGCGTTCATGTTCACTTTCATGGATTTGAGTGTGAACAACTTTCTAAAAGAAAGTTTGACATGCACATTCTAACACACTCTCATGACTTTAACATTTGCTGGTGAGTGATGTTGCTTGTTTACTGTCTAGAGTTAATGCATTTGTTTGAATTCTTTTTAGACCCTATGGTGCCTCTCTAAATGGCCAAGTAAAGCAAGCTCTTCGCCCTATTCAAGTGCATGTTCTTACAGAGCCTTTTTTAACCATATATCCATGCAAATTTATGGATTTATTTAAATACAACTTGGTGGAATTATAAAAGCATTTAATAGCTAATACTGCTGGAAAATATGTCTAAATAGGGTAACTATTAACAACAGGGATGATACCTCAGTAATTGGCTGTAAGAATGACTAAGGGGCAACAACCTGGAGAAACGCTGAATGATCTAAGTTTCGTCTTTAATCTTGTTGGATAGTTCTCTGAGAAGATTAAACTGTCATATTATAAAGATTTGCATTTGTGGAGAATAATGTAAGTCTCCTAATTACCCACAGTGAAATCCATAACCTCTTGCATCAAGGAATTGTATAGCAGCATGAATGAAAAATGCAAATCTTGCTGCATTTAGACACTTTGTTTATTTCTTGTTATGCTTGGCACAGCATGTCAAAAATCACTTGGAGACAAAAAAGGAGAAAAAAAACATTGACAGCCTGGCATTAAAAAAAAGGGTTTTGTTGAATTTATTCTTGCAGAAAAAAAAATAGCATTTTGTGATTAAGCTGGGATAGTTTTGACTGATATAGTGACTATAGCCAACTGCTGAGACGTGTCTAGTCTGGTGTCAGATATAAGACAGCACTGTTAGAAATGACTCTTTGGATCTTCTTATCACCTGCTTCATGGACTGTCATTCAGTGAGAGGAGACACGCCACGTCTCATTTACTCTTCATGTCAAAAATTGTGCAATCAATCTGGTTAACCACCTTCATGGGTGACAGGTTGGACAAGGCATGAGGCATCAAGAACAAATGTCTTGGTGGTGAAGCTGTCAATGTTATTTAGAGGCAAAACAAGTAAAGTTGGACTGTGCTGCAGTGGCAAGTGGATTTATTGGGATTAGTGAGAAGCCTAATGGGACCCCTGGGCTCTTACCATTATTTCACACAGAGCAAACCCTTCCAGGTGGGATTAACCAAAGTATGAAATTAATTTTTTTAATATTTATAGCGCTCTAAAATGAGACCCTGATAGTCAGGAGTTTTTTGTGTGTGAAAATGATGAAAATGAGATATTTTGAGTTTGGCACCTTCAGGGCTGTTTACCTGCTTTGTTCACATTATCTGACAGATTAATGCTGTGATTAAGTCTTACCTAAGATAGATTTTAGCTTTTATTAGACACCAAAGGTCTGCCATCAAGGTGTTTATGATTTGTCTTTAAGTGATTCAGGATGTGCATAAACACACAGGTTTAAGCAAATGTGCTGATACAAACCCACAGAAAATGAGATTAAAGAAAAAACATTATAAGATTGCAGAGAAGATCCATCAAAGGTCTGCATGTGCTGAATTTGATTAGAATGATTATGACTTCAAGTTGTATATCATAAATTGATGGATGTTTCTTTTAGTCTTATTTATAAATGGACCAGTACTTACAGAGCACCTTTCTACTAAATTTGAGCACTTAAAACACTTTCTACTGCAATCATCATGTACCCAATCACGACTCTTTTATCTATACTTAATCCCTTTTTATGTGACATTCATATGCACACTCACTCCAACCGATGGATCTGGGGCAACTCAGGATTTGGTATTTTGCCCAAGGAAACATTGACTAGAGGAGCTGGGGATCGATCCACTGACCTTCCAACTGGTGGACATCCACTTGAGTAACAGCCGCCACAATGAGATACAGGCTCTTTATGTTCCCCAAAAAGTCCACGGGAAGTAACAGAGATTGTCCAGGTTGTAGCAAAACAAAGGACTTTGCTCTCTAGCTTAAAATTTACAGGTCTCATCAACATGATCCACGAGTAGATTGGCCTCTTGCTAATACACACTAGACAACATGGCATGAACTCTGAAGTTTTATTTAGGGGCTCGTCAAAATGTATTACTATTTAAAAGTAACATTTTAAAAATCAATACTGCCTCCCCTTCAGTAAATTGACCTTCTCCCGTGGCCTTTTCTCATGAATAACTGAAATGCTGCGTGGCAACAGCTCTTAGCAGGATTAAATTAGTGAGGAGTAAAGTGCATTTGATCCTGGCCACTGTTCTGGACATAAAGATGCTCTCAAGAGGCCTAGGCATTTAGCTTAATGAGCAACAGGTCAAAGACACCTGTGACCACACTGAAGACCAAAACACCAGCAGGATAGGCAGTCCCCTTAGATGAATCTGAAAAACATATCTGGTGTAAACACAAAACATTATTCAAAGTAAAATAGGCCAGTTCTAAAGTTTTTCTGATTCTAATGACAAAAGAGAGCGCAATTTGTACACAAACAAATACACTGCATTTTTTGTGACTATTTCATATTTTGCCACATGTCCCGGCTGGTTAAATACAAGAAAATGTCAATAAATGACCCAGACAGAAAAGTAAGGAGAGCAAAAACAAACTAACTGAGAGGCTTGGGGGGTGTCAAAAGGTGCTCACTAGACTGGGACAAACCAAATAATGGTTGGAGGCAAACAAAGCAGCAGACAGATACTGGTGAAATTCACTTTTCAGACGTGACTGAGTATTTCTGTGGGGAAATCTCCAAAAAAACTGTGTGTCTATCCCTGAGCAAATGATGAATAGGACACTTCAGTGGCTCTGACTGGGCTGTGGTCAGTGCACAGCAAAGAGCTCATTCTTCATCTGGGCCTGGTTGGAGTCTAATGGAACTGCAGCCTGACAGTCTTTGACAGAGAGAGCACTGAAGGGCAGAGAAGGGGCATTTTTCAAATACTGGACATCATTGAGTATAATATCTTTTAATTCCATTTACATCTTAATTAACATGCCTAAGTAACATGACATCTTGCTTCTTCAGATATGGAATTGCCTGTTTATATATACAATTTTGAGACAGACACCGACTCGCTTAGAAATAAGTCACAAAATAATTTGTAATGTGAGATTCGGTAGAGTAGAGATTATAGCCAACTGCATTCTATAAACAGATGAGACATAACCTATCATGGGTGCTTTTCAATAACTAAACAGCAGAATTTCTATTATAAAGGTGGAATTTAATTAATGGATAAATTAATGAACAAATTTATAAATAAATAGCATCATTAGGCTAAAATTAAACTGATCCCCTTGACTCTTGACACCACAGTTTACCACCAGTCCAATGTAGTCCAGATGGTACCACAACACTGCAAACCACGCATAGGTTACACTTAAACTCACATAATCATTAAATAACCCAAAATTTAGTTAGAAAACTTGAGCCACATTTCTTTTCTTTATATGTTACTTCCAAAGAGTCAGACTGTCTTTAATTTTTTAAAGTGCTCTTGAGTAATATTGCTTCAGGCTTTTTGAAGGCATCTAACTTAAGGATGAATCAGTTTTGTGTCTACACATGACAGACTAGCAAAGAACCAATTTTAAACTCCATTTTCAGATGAATCCATTAAAAATGCCAAAGACATAGTTTGAAAGAGATTAAAAACAGTATTTGTGCACCACTGAGCTATTAGCAGAAAACTGTGTATCAAATATTTTGGCATGGTGTGCAATGTATCCTTAAAAAATATGATGAAACTGGACAAGTAGAGGTCAAAAGAAGTGCCTCAAAGTCATGTATTTTAGAAATAGGGAAAGACCTGACACAGGATCTGAGAGCTACATCTGACCCTTTAGTTGTTCTGAAGTTTCATCAGCAATGTTCTCAGTGGAAGAGTGGCTGTCAAGAAGCAATTCTTAAGAAAGGGAAATAGTGAGAAAGGCTGAGGTATGCTAAATTACAGAAGGATTGGACTGAAATTAAGTGGCATGTCTTAGGAGGTGATTAATCCAAACTTGAAATTTTTGGTTCAAATTGTTGTTTTTATATGGGGCAGGTTAGCAGAGAACAAGGAACAATGAGTCCCCGGCTCTGTCATGGTTTGGGGCTGCATTTCTGCCAACGGTGTCGGGGATCTTATCAAAAATGATGGAATTTTGACCACAAAAAAATAGCATTAGATTTTGATTCACCTTGCAATACCAACAAGGGAAAACTGATTGGCAACAGCTTCATTTTTCAACTTGAAAATCTTGTATGTAAAAAAACACACAGTGGAACACTCTTAGTCATAGATCCCAGACCTCAACATTACTGAAGCACTGTGAGATCATCACCAAAAGGCAGCCAATATCCAAAGCACAGCTTTGAATGCCCTTCAGGAAGACTTGAGACCAATTCTTAAAGCCTACTTAAACAAATCACAAGAAAATATTGATTCTCAAGCTCATTAGGACTGTACAAAATCTGTTTTTGCCTTATATACTGTATTTCAATCAATTTCTTTGCACATTTTAAGAAATTGGTGCACCTATTTCCCATTTTTCTAGAAAATACAATGCTGAATTTTTTTTGTACCAGCTGTCATAAAAGCAAGACGACACAATTATATTTGAAATCCATCAAGTTTAAAGTTTAAAACTAAAGATGACAGAAGTCATGTTTTTATGTCCAAATTTGAGTGAAAGTCAACTTAAGCAAGCACAATATCAAGCACAACATTTGACCACTAAAAATAATGTTGAGGAATACCAGTAAATAACTCTAATTTAGCATCTTAATAAAAAAAAAAAAACTGCTTTACTATTTTTTTTGTGTAAAATAGTATAATTTGAAAATTCCTAATAATCCTATTTCTGCATGTCCTACATGGGAACAATAACAACTGTTACCGTGATATTGCCAATTATCCAAGAGTGAAATAAATTGGCAGTCATTCAGAATCTTTTCTGTATTTGTATTTTGTCTGTGGAACTCTCACAAGGTTAAAATTTTCCATGCCTTGGTGATTGAGGGTGATGACCAATATTTTGTGGAACAAGCCAGAGATCCACTCTATGAGAAACTTATGACAGCTGTTGTGATGCAAAGGAAATGATGTTGTCAGCAAAAACTGATCAAAATACACCCACACAGTGTTGACACTGAAAAGCATATAGTTTTGAATTTTATTTGTTTTCTGTCACTTAATTTCCAAGCTACAATTTTTTTCCTGCATTAAGCTCTTTCATGTGTCATTTGACACTTTGCTCATCTTTGCTGATTTTTTGCTTGAAGGTCCTTTTTTATTCTTCAGTTAGCACTAGCAAGTAATTTATTCATCCCAATGTCATTTTAACTGGGTACTGACATTGTTGTAATAAATGCAGCTGCTGATTTACATTGCGATCCCAGCTGTCAATCCCATTCACATTTGTAGGCATCAGGTCTTACTCTGTGTTAATCTTTTCTTCAATTAACATGACAAAAGGTTTGTTTTGAATATCATATGCAGATGGTGAAGCAGCTCTAGGACCAAGTTAGAACGTCGAAGGGTGTTTCTATTTTTTAAGCTTATACCTTGGGGGAACTCTAGCAGATTTAATGACTAATGTATAGAACAACGTAAGTCTTTACAAAGGGGTTTCAGGGCTTAAAGGCAAGTTTTCAGCGCAGGTATTTCAAAACACTGCTCTGAAGTATGGGTCAAAACTCCCTGGCTGACGAAAAAAATCAAACAAGCACGTGAATCCAAAATGACTAACAAGAGATGGGCCTACACTACTACATGAGTAGAACAACAATCTGGTAACAACTGAGACTACGTTCACTGCTAAAAGATTGGTTACTTTTCCTCTACACCCACATTCACAAAGACAGGAAACTGGAGCGAAAGAAAGAGAGGAAAGACAGGGCTGCACCCGGACGATCAGGGGGCCATGAGATCTTTAAAAGCAACTATTTTCAATGCAATTACTACCACCAACACAGTTTCTCCATCTGTGGATTACATGGGGAAAAACACCAGTAAAGGGTTTTTTCCCATTCCTATTAACACCTAGAGTTTATTAATGTAGTGAAGCAGTGTACAGCCAAAGTCGCATAAGTTAGAAGTGATTGGAGCCAATGAAAGAAGCATTACAGGCTTACTTCCTCTGAGAACACACAAAGAAACAGTCTCCTCCATAAACAACTCCAGATAGCTACCTGTTGAAAGTGTCATGAAAAATGATTTATTGTCTTGCATCTACACTCAATTACACTGTTTGTATAAAGAAGTCAGCATATGGTGTCTCTGCACCACTGCTGCCGCTGCTGCAGGGAATATTTAGCTGAAGAATTAATTTGGTTCATCTCCTTGTGACAGGCCTGAGAGCATGTTTTGTACCCAAGGGTGAAATATTCTTAAAAGCAACTATTGAATAACTCCAGTACATTTTTGCAAATTGATCATATTGCCGATGCAATAAGGTTCTTGTTTAGAACCAATCAATTGGATGGCAATTGCTTTGTGTCCAGTGTGAGCATATTTTCCTTCACTCTGTGTGTTCTTGCAATGGAGTAAAAAAGGTTGGCGTCTCTGGAAGCTGCTTTATGCAAGATGTCAACATTTGTACAACATTGTATGTACAAAGGACATAAGATGAAAACTGTTAAAAAAATCTTACTTCTATTTTTATATTTTCATCAAGTATTACTGAAAATGATGCATTTTCTTTAGATTTAATAAACATGCAGAGTACTTCCTGTCAGGATCCATGGGTCTTGGACCAGGGCTTTGTGTTCTTCTTGGGTTTTGGTGATTCTTATTTTTTAGGATCACTTATGTTTTGTTTAGCTCCTTTGCATATTAACATGGTTGTAGGTTTCCATTGACATTTATTATATTCTATATGTAGTTTGCTGATATTTCAGTTAGTCTTCTATGTTTTGTATCTTACCGTTTGTGGTCCCTGACTGTTCCCCCTTCATGTCTCTGTAGTTGTCTGGTCTCCCTGTTCTGTCAAGTGAGTCTTGCTCGCCCCAGTTAGTCATGTCTCTGCATTTGTTTACCCGTTCCCCATGTCTAGTTTGTACGTCTTAAGTCCGGGTCTCTGTCTTAGTGTTATTTTTTCTGTTTTACTTTGATAGTCCCTCGTCTTGTCTGCCTTGGGTTCAGTTTTGCTTCCTGCCATCTCATTAGTTAGATTCTGTTCAGCTGTGTTCCCCAGGTGTCTCCACTCTGTCCTTGCCTCATGTGTGTATTTAAGTCCTCAGTTTCTCTCTGTTCTCTGTCACATTGTGGTCATGCCTTCCATTATGCTGTGTGTTCCATGTATTCCTCTGAGTTTCCCAGTTTATTGAGTTATTGCATATTGTATTTTGAGAGTACAACAGTAAAGCTGCCTTTCTCAGTTACATTTTGTCTCTGGAGTCCTGTGTTTGAGTCCATTCCCTGCCTACGACTCAGCCAGACTGTGTCACTTCCCTCTTCATCCAAAATCTTAAAACATTTTAAATATGCAGGATCTCTATTGGCAAGATTTACTCTCTTCAGTGGAATAGTGTGATAACAATATGCAAACAGTACTGGGTCGCCATGGGTGACCACACAGGGTACTTTTAAAAGGTACCCTGTGGAGCTTTTGATCATTTGTGGAACTGTAATTTGCAAATATCTAAATACTCTGTCAGTATATGCATGTAAATGCACTTGTATTTCCAATAAAAGGAGAAGAAAATAAGGGCAAAGTGTGTGTCAAAATAAATGAAAGAAGCCTTTTAAATCTCCAAAAGTTGATTCTGTTCATCTGGACGTAGCGTTTCTCCCACAAAACGCTACGTCCAGATGAACAGAATCAACTTTTGGAGATTTACATTCCTGGATGATTGAGAATGCG
>VUQG01015278.1:0-18119 GCA_015106755.1 Etia nguti
TTTCACCAATAGGTGATGTTATATTTTAAATTAGGCACTTCATTACAGTACTGTCATTGTATGAAGGTACATTAAATAACATGAAAATGGATTTCTCGTGCCGCAGGTGACCTTGCTGCGAAATTAGCGAGGTCTTGTTGAACTTGTTGAATAATTTAGCTCTGCAATAGCAAAGTTATTTCTTACCACAGACGGGAGAGAATTTCACAAAGCTTAAAAAAAAAATTAAAACTCGTAAACATTACAAGGAGAAGGCAATAACTCATTCAACATGCCAACGAGGCATCGAGGAAATAAAGACATCTCAGCATCAGCTCTTTTCATGTGATCTACTGACAGCAAAATGAGTGCAATTCTATGGTCTTCTTGTCTTTTGGCATCTATTCCTCAGCTGAAGGTTTATACATCATTATAATCAGGACAGGCAGGCTGGAAGACAGATCCAATATTCTCAGTCAGTAATGAAAATCAAGCTTTTTTAACTCCATCATATTAAAGCAAATTGCATTTTTATTTCCATTTGTCCTGACAGGAAATAGCAGAAAATGCCACATTTTGTTTAAACATCGGCTACTGCAACAACATGGGAATAGAGCAGCTGCGAAAAAGGAAAAAAGAAAAAAAAAAATCATAGTTATTATGTCTAGATACAGGCATTAGGAAGTACAGATCAGACAGGCATGAAACACTGAGGACATACTGGCTGGAATTAGATCTCCTCCAACTCTTTGAAGCCAAAATCATTCACAGATATCAATTTTTAATGAAAATATTGGTTGACATTAAGCTCTGCCAGTGGCACTTTTTTGTGATGATGCAATGTGTTAAATGTGGTGGAGTTAATAATTTAGTGCTGCTGTTTGGAGGTACAGTGCTGTTCTGAGGGTCACTGCTTAATAAATTGCTGAATTAATGTGGGAGACATAATTTTCCTTCTTGGTTTCAGAGGCTAAAAAGTAAAACATTCAACTAAAAGGGGGCAATGTAGCAGAATTTGGATATAAAATTTGGACTGTAAAAGTTTATCATTGGACATTAATTCTTCTAGTTAATGTTGCTTCACTTGGATGTTTTAATGCTGAAAATGGAGCAGTTTTTCCACTGGCACTTATAAGCTTGAGGCATCTACCTGTTAGTAAGATTTGTGACAACTTATCTAGTTTAGCTTAGGGAGCTCATGGCACACGCACATGTACATGAGTCATCTTGTATCTTGCAAACAAACTCTTTAATCCATTTGCATATTCATAGATTTTTCTGTTCAAAGACAGTGGAGGAATGGGCACCATAATAAGAATGTCTAACCAGGTAATTGAAGGCTTTTTTATGGCAAAAACTATGTCAGACACAAAGCGGTGTTATTCTTTTCAAAGCAGTGTAATTTCATGTACAGACATGCCTTAGGGAATCCTTTAAATCAACATTTTAAAGGATTCCCCGAGAGAGAAGGAATGGGTGAAATGCAGCCAGTGTCTTACATGAAGTCATCAGGAAATGTAAACACAGCAAATAATTAGACTGTCATTCTTTGACTGGGTGAATGGCAAAACAGAATATTGAGTCTGGCATGCAGAATAACTGATAATCAACAACATAATGAGAACCGCATTGACTCTGTGCATTTCAGTTTGGGACATAATGCAGTTCACAACAGGGCGTTTTCTTTTAGACATTTTCCAACAGACTTTTTGAATATGTGGGTTTTTTGGAAAGCCTCAGCTAATACTAAACCAAGTCATTGCGCTTTGACAGATAACAAATGGAAGTGATGCTATTTTTACTACATGGAGACATTAACTTAATTAAAGAAGAACCCACAGAAACCAAGCTCACTTTGAAAGATTCAGTTGGTCCTTAAACTGATATCTAAATGATATTTAATGGTTCAGGATAGTTTGTGTTGTTTTATATCAAAGTAGTGGAATATTGTGATAAACTCCACTGTTTATGTGCCCAAAAATAGCCAGTGAAGCCATAGCTTTGTCAGCGATTAGTCAGACATCAGGCAAGCCAGCCCTCAGCCCTAAGAACGAAGGCGTTGCATTAGTGAAGTCTGAATATGGGATATTTTGTCTCAGGAGGAGGTTAAGCATTGCAACATCAGTGAAGGTGAAGGAACCAGCAACGAGAAGGAGAATCATCTTTAAATCCCATCTTGTGGATGATAAATATTTGATGACAGATTTTTTTTTCATACCCTTTTACAGCCAGAGAAATGTTGGCACTTTTTTTGCACTGCTTTCAGCTCAGGTCAGACTGCTCATATTGTGTATATTGTGAAATCATTTGTTAATACGAAATGTAGGCATAGTAAATATCTAGAGAAAAAGCACTGTTTTACCTGCACTTCAAATCAACCTGGACTTATGGATCAGTGTTGTACTACACTCCTGTGCACACAGCAACCGTTGGCTTTGACAGGCAGCAGATGGTGTGCTATACAGTGATTTACTGCTGCATAGCCGGGGGTGCAGTACTTTTTGTGAGCCTTTACTCCTCCTGAATAATTGATGGAATACTGTCAGTTGCCTGTGTAGTATTTAAAATATTGCCAATCGAGTGGAAATATTTGGTATGTGTTATGTGTTTCTTCAACGCTTTGTGGTTTTTAATTGTTGGGGCATTTGCTAACATCTGTTGGGACGCAGTAAAAGGTAGAAATGATGGTTGTTTTTATTGTGGACTGAATCCAGTCCTAAGGCTACCTGTAAACTTGGCATTGTTTAAGCAACAAGATTTAATTGATTTAAGGGAACTCAGTCACATTGCAAGTGGATTTGATGCATTTCATTTTGTAATCATTAGCATGCTTGAACATTAGTTTCTTCATCTCAGCAAGAAAATAAATTTGTTGCATCACTGTTTTTAGTCCCTAATGTTTCCTAGTTGGAATGACTACAGCACTGGGCCCTGCAGTTGTTGTTTGCAGTTCCAAAAGTGACATTTAATAAGCCCCTTTCACAACTGTTTTGCTTCCTTGTTAGCATTACAACATCATGCTGGGATAATTTGATGGACTCATAAAATACACCCGTGTTAGCAAGCTCTGGCTTTTTAGAGAATTCAGAATGATTTTGGCTAACAAGTAAAGCAACTTGTGGTAACATCTACCTGCCAAGCCTGAAAAGTACTGATGCTTTTTTTGCCAGCTGACTCTGACTGCCAAAAATGTCTGACGGTTCTACTACAGCACAGTATTTGGGTACTTTGCTTTATATCTTGTAAAAGAGATTTGTTTTTAGGTAATTATACTACAGTCTGTCCATCAATTTGTATGTTTTTCCAGTCCTGACTGAAATGTCTGAACAAATATTTAATGTATTTAGCCAACAGGTTAAAGACCAATGATCTTTTTGTTTTTTGTTTTTGTTTTTGTTTTATTTTTAAATGATTGGTATAACATTGGCTGATGACTTGATGAGCAAATGGATGGGTTGTTATATATTGCTTTTGTACCCTACTCGACCACTCAAAATGCTTTATACAACATGTTCCATTTACCCACTTACCCACAAAAGTGATTTTAATCTAGAATTCACATGCATTCATACTCAGATTGTGCACCGAGAAGAACTCAGGGTTCAGTATCTTGCCCAAGAATATTGTGGAATGCACACTAGAGGAGCCAGGGATCGAAACAACAATCTTCCAAGTAGTAGCTCTACCCCTACCTCAGGTCTACCTCCTGAGCCACAGCTATCCCAGTGTCATCCATCAAAATTTTAATTAGTCCAGTGTTTAGGACCAAAAGAAATTCTCAACTGTTTCCCTAAATGATTATATTATTATATTAAAGTATCAGCCTTCAGTTGATCCAAAATGTTGCAGTGGGTAAACTGACAGTGTCTAGAGTGACAGAGCATATTTCTCCCATATTGGCTTGTCTTCATTGGTTCCCTGTTAAATGTAGAGTCAAATTTAAAATTCTTCTCCTCATAGTACCATATCAGAGTAGAATACTTTGCTCTCAGATTGCAGGGTTACTTTCTTAGGATATTTAAAAGTAGAATGGGAGGCAGGGCTGTCAGCTTTCAGGCCCCTCTTCTGTGGAACCAGCTCACAGTTTGGATTTGTGAGACAGACTCTACTGTCTCTACTTTTAAGATCAGGCGTAAAACTTTCATTTTTGGTAAAGCTTATAGTTAGGGTTGGATCAGGGTGAGCCATCCCTTAGTAATGCTGGAAAAGGCCTAGGCTGCTGGGGGCTTCCCATGATGCACTGAGTGTCTTCTTCACTCCCCTCCTTTAACTCTACACAGACATGTTTCCACAGTGTATCTTTTGTCTCATCTTCCTCCCCTCAAGCCCAACTGGTTATGGCAGATTGCTGCCCCTTCCTGCGCCTGATTCTGACAGAAGTTTCATCCTGTTAAAAGGGAGTTTTTCCTTTCCAACGTCGCCAGGTGGGTGCTCATCAGGGTTGTCTGATTGTAGTGTCATTACCAAACAGTATAAAGCGCCTTGAGGCGATTGTTACTAAGGCGCTATATAAATAAAATTGAATTGAACAAAAAGCAGCAACACAGACTCACAAAGTACTGCACAGAACTGCAATTTCAAGACGAGACAATTAAAACACCATGATTACAAACATGTTAAAAACATTTTGGGGATTCAAATTGAACTTGTATCTATTGGTGATCCAATTCCTTGAAGTTCATAGCAGTCAGCTGCTCCAAACTGATAAGTGCAAATTACCATAGTGTTTCTAAAAGGCATCGATTGGTCTTGTCTTCTCCTTCTCTCCTTCCATTGATTGTTGATCTCGCTCTCAGATTTCGAGGCCATGCGAGGGCAGGTGATAATACACTACTGTCTGGTTGCAGGCACATCCCTTATGTATGGCTTCTGATCTATGTGTTTGTAGTTAAAAATTCTTTCATAAATAGATTTTTCTTTTATTACATTATGAAGAAATGTGGGTTTAATAAAAAATAAATGCATTAATTCAAGTATAAATGGGTCATAAATATAAGCTATGCTACAGCTGAATAATTAACTGAAACACATCTTTTAGGTGAGCACACCAGATATTTAGCTTAATCAGGGCATGTAGCTTGAACATTTTAAAAGGTTAAAACCCAGTAGGTGACAATTAAATGTTAATATGATGCTAATGACATATACATTGTCATGTAATTAAGTCTTGCTGGTTGTTTTTATTGACAGAATGAAGGAAGCGACACCCTTGAAGGACAGCATTGAGATTTCTTATTTTAATTAGTGACGGATGTTTTAAGAGCACGTCTACCTTTCTCTCCTCTTCCCTTTGCAACTATGTTTCAAAGGTCATTACCTAATTTAGTTTTTAATGAACACTTAATTGAAAAAGACTCCGTCTACTTTACAGATGATCTCAGTTAAATATTGCAATGTTCTTAGGTCAGATCTTCCATCGCTCAGGTGGAGACAGTGACTTTGAGGAAAACGTAATGGCATTAGTTTTGAAAAGTAAGTAATATTTCTCTCTAATACACAAGTGGATAAATCATCACAGGAGGGCAAGACTATATTGAACTGTTTAAACCCATGTAGGAGTTTTAATTTAAGAGCATGTACATTAAAGACTTTAAGTGAGAAGTCACCATGGTGGGAAGAAACAACTTGCAGTGAGCCTTACTAAATTCAGCATGCTGTATACAGAGGAGTTGCTGACTGTGTGTTTGAGTCACAGGCGACAGAATATCTCTTTTTTTAATTTCATCATTTAGGATTTTATGGTTTATTCAGCTTATTAGATGGTTCAAATACTCTGATTGTCTCTACTACATAAATATATTATTATTACAATGATATTTCTCTGCTTTTTGCTCGGAGCCATAGCAGTGCAGCGAGTCTTACTTGAGTACAACAACAAGATTATGCAGCAACAAAAGTCAGTTTTTATGTGGTGCAAGGAGATCATCATAAGAGGTTAGCTGTCAAACTCAATCTGCGTTTGACTAATGGCTCAGTGGTTTCCAACAGTTGGTCCTGACTTGTAATGGAGTTCACTGATGCTGTGAAGGTGAATGATCCCCATGAGCAGCCACTTTGCTTGCCACTTGCGGCTTGTCTATCCCTTGTCCTACAATACCTTTGACCGCATTACAAGGAGCAAAAAAGCACATCCGCCTGCCTCTGACAAGCTTCGAGTTTATCTCTGCATCTTAATGTTGTTCTTTAACAGGATGCTCCTCAGTCTCAAGCATTTCAGACCGCCATATGATAGGACACAATCAAAGCACAAAGGATATATAATAAACATAATAGTTAACTGCTGTGTTGGTTTTCAGCAGACATGTGGCACCCACTGAACTGTAGGACTATAGATTGTTCCCTCAGCTATACATGGGCCTTGGTAGGTAATATGGTTTATTATGTTGAAAGGCCTTGTCCAAAAGAGCACATTACTAAAACCTATTTGACATTTATAAGAGTCTGTTGGTCCCCTGAGGACTTTGTTGTTTTTCTGTCGTCACACTGCTCTCAGGAAGCACGTAATTCAGAGACACTGAAGTCTGGAGGCTTTTGAGTGGTTCATCCTTTTTTCCATTTGTCTTTGCATAGATTAGCATAGATTGTCCTCTTTCATAACGGTCAACCAATTATTCCCATTACAATAATTAAATCACAACATTTTATAGTTGGGTGTTCCACTTAAAATAACATAAGAAAATCGATACATTTCATTATGTTCCTCAACAATTTGTGATCTCTCTTTCTGTCTAATGTGGTCTGTAGTGTTATGTTTCATTTGCTGGGCAGATATGTAGGGAAGCAATTAATCTGAAATGTGTGCCATTTTGTCCCTGCTGTTGACCATTTCTTTGGGACTGGATGACGAATTGCCTTGTTTCTCCACATAAACACAGTTCTTGTCTCTGAGTTAAGCCAGTAGCCAGAGGAAAGTAGGCGCTCTCCGCCAGGATTTATGGACAGTAGGTTTGTGATAAATAGTACTTGCTTCAAATATGTGAAGTCAGATCATTGTTTTCCTAAAAAGTCTGAGGACTGAAAAATATGGTGCAAAAAAGCAAATCATTCTTGTTGATGTTTAAGCTGTGTCATGCAGTTGATGGAGCAATTACTTTTTAACTGCTGCCAGATAGGACATTGAAATTGATTTGATGCAGCCATTTTAAATTTAACTGAAATAGATCTGTAGCCACAGCAGTTACTTTCAAGTTGTGCATCTAAATTAAATACGATCTAACCTAGGCTTAACGCAGAGCAGTCCACAATAATGAGAGCAACATCTCTGCTAAAGGGTTGTAGGTTATTCTTTCATCCTTGTATGTGTGTAGGTGCTACAGCTATGCAGAAAAATAATCACTCAGCAGCAGTCAAAGACAAGAGATGGGCTATGAAGACATTGTCAAAGTGTCAAAAAGTATTGTTGTAAAATAATATTACTGTAAAATATTGTTGTGATACCATATCAGAAATGTTGACTTCTCATATGGTGCCCTGTAATTAAGACTTGGTTAAGGTAATATATACTTTGTGTATGACAAGATATCTCCTAACCAGATTGTTTTTATGTTCAAGCATTTCACTCATTTCAGACTTGTTTGTCTTTAATTATCTTTACAAGCTATTATTTCTTGTTACTGAGATGGTATTACCCATTTTAAATTATTTAATGCTTGAATTAACAGAATTATGAGGGTGTTTGATCAACAGTGACAAGTGCAAAACAGCTTTGTCAAAGTCAGATTTTCAAATTATGTGCATCTTTTATTTTTGATCTCTTCACATATGCAAATAATGCCCAAAATGAATTCATTCTTTTACTACCACTCTTATGGTATTTGTACCAATATTCCTTTAGACTAAATACAGTACTTCACAGATCAAGCAATAGCTCCATCCAGTTATGAATATAAGCATAAATCCTATCCTGAAAATTTTCTACATCCAACTCACCTTTAATACATTTTAAGTACCTTTTAAAAGTGCAAGTAGATCTATCTTAGTCAAGATTACTTATTTAACAGTCTTACAGTGTGTCAGAAAAGTTTTGGTTTTAGATAATGGTTTGGGGTTTATGGACTAAAATGTCATGCTGAGTTCTTCTGTTTTTGTTCCATTATGCCAATAATTCAGTTTTTCATGTTGCACCTTACTTTGACTTCATGCTAGATTAGTAGGGCTACGACACCATTAGTGCAGTGGGTTGCTGGGTTGATAATGACCACCCCTTTTGTCAGCATGAATAGCGGTTGTTGTTGTAAAAACATAAACTTTAGATGTCTCATATATGCACTTCATTTCATTTTAAAATAATTTTAATCAAATCATATATATATATATTCTTCCATGTATCAAGACAAATGCACTTAATTCAAATAATTTTGAGATAAAATCCCCAAAGATGTAGCTTCATTCCAGCACCTTGTTGCATTAAACAAGGTGCTGGAAACATTCCTCTGAGACTTGACATGGAGCATCACGTAGTTGCTGCAGACTTCTTGTTTGCACATCCCTGATGCCAATCTCCTGTTGGGCCAAATCTCGAAGGTGCTCTATTGGACTAAAATCTGGTGACTGTGAAGGCAGTTTGAATACAGTGAACTGACTGTCACCTTCAAGAAACAAGTTGATTGAGTTGTTATCCTGCTGGAAGCAGCCATCAGAAGAGAAGTACAATGTGGTCATAAAGACATGGACGTGATCAGCAACAGCACTCAGGTAGGCTATGAAGTCTAAAGATGCTGGTACTAAGAGGCTCAAAATGTGCCACAAAATACCCCCCACACCTTTACACCACCACTATTAGTCTGAAGCATTGATACAAGGCAGGGTGGATCCATGCTTTAATATTGTTTATGCCATATTTTAACCCTACCTTCCAAGTGTCACAGTAGAAATTGAACAGAACAGTTGACGTTTTTCCAATCTTTTTGTCAAATGTTGGTGAGACGGGAGTAGCACCAAGTGAACGCTCACTGAATTATTTTTTTTTTTCCCCTCCATCTTTTTTCACTGTAAAACCGAGGAATGATTGTGAGGAAACCAACCATGTCATGTTCATGTTTCCTGGCCATTCTGGTGCTTGTGATTGTGATTTGTGATTGGCTGATTAGATATTTACATTAATGAGCAGTTTGTCAGATTTACCTAATGAAGTGGTGAGTGTGTGGGGCTTTCTTCCCCCTATATTAATGTTTTGGGGATTTTAAAAGTAAACATCTCATAAGCTTAAGGGATGAATAATATCCACTTCATCCAACTGACTACAGATTTATGTGGATATTTATCTTTAGCCAATATCATTTATTTCTAGCATGTATGAAGAATTTTTTGAAATATTTTGCAATTCTGTTCTCACTTATCAATAAACATAGTTTAGGATTGAACTAGGAATTCAGTTCAGAAATTTCTGACAAAACAATAAATCAACAAAAAACAACAACAACAAACCTGACTGGTCCTACAGTGGACAGCACTGCCCCTAACACAGCAATTATCCCAATATTAATTCAACATTTACTTAATTCAGCTTTTACTGTACCTTAATATTAGGTCCAGGAAGTATAGTTGCTAGCTTGGTTTGTTAGCCCCCTGGATGGCTAATGATAGGAAATAAAACTTTACATCACAAATCATATGAACTATAATACCAGCGCTGACAACATTCTGGATGTGTTAACGTCAGTTAAACTGTACCACTATAAGTTACCACTAGCAACTAAATGTCCAACTGAACCAAGCTGTTGTTGTCAGAAGAGCCGTGGGAGCTGTTTTTTAATCCTTAAAATTGAGGGGTGACATGATGACAGCAAAGCTTTGGTGGGCTTATAGATAAACCAACAGTGGTCACAGCATATCAAGCAAAAGGAGATCAGAGGCTTTGCCCAAGGGGAGAAAAGAAGAAAAAAAAACATCGCTAGGTGTAGTAAGTTTACAAATCACAAAACATTGTTTAATATATTTTACAGTGTCCTGCAAATACTAATGTTGACTTCGAGTTTTCTTTCAAGATCAAATGATATTTTTAAAGTTAGAAAATGTTTTCATTCTCTGTTTGTTTACTCACTGTATGGGAAAATAAAGAAGCCAAGGAGTCACAAATTTTGTGTTTCTGCTGACTGTAAAAGTCTCCCACAGTCAGCAATCTGTCATGTAAGCAGCCACCCATCACGCTCTTCACCTCTCACACTCTGGGAAACAGTATGGGCTAAAAGTGAAGCCCATGGCTGCCTCCACCCTTTGCTTTATATTCAGAAAAATGGTGCATTGTGCCCACTGAGCTGATGAATGAAAACCTAAACATAGAAATTCCTAAGGGCCTTAAAATGTATATTCCTGTCCATCTTATTAATAGGAATATGATTCCTTATTAATATGATTCATGTTTTCTTGGAGGTAAGGTATATCTGTGCATCAGTGTACATAACAATTTTTTTTTGTGTCAGTTAGTCAGAAATATGTAATCTTAAAAAGAACTAAATATTTAAGGCATACACTTTTAAAAACCATCACCTGGCATCACAAACATACCTAAAATGATTGTTTTAACAAACCAACATTAGTATTTGCAGGATACTGTAAAATATATTAAGCAATGTTTTTTTTTTCTTCTGCCATTTTGTTAGGGACACCTCTTCAACTGCTTATTAAATTGACTGATTCCTATATAGTGCTTTTCTACTCTCCTGGAGAACTTAAAGCACTTTATACAACATGCCACATTCGCCCAAGCACTTTCTTCTTTTTTTTTAAGTGCTTTCTAACTAACATTCACACTCCAATGGATGCATCAGAGAGCAACTTGGAATATTTTGCATGCAGACTGGGGGAGCCACGGATCGAACCACCCATCTTCTGCTGATCAGCAGAAGATGGGTGATCTGCTCTACCTCCTGAGCTACAGCCACCTGCCTAGAGCTTAGAAAAATATCTAGTCAGCCAATCACATGGCAGCAACTCAGTGCATTTAGGCATGTAGACTTCATCAAGACAACCTGCTGTAGTTCAAACCAAGTATCAAAATGAGGAAGTGAGTTTGAATGTGGCATATTCAGTGTTCATAGATGGGGTGGTCTGAAAATGCTGATCTTGTGGGATTTTCCCTCACAGTTATTTCTAGGATTTACAAACAATGGTCCAAAAAAGAGAAAATATCCAGTGAGCTGCTAGAGGTCAGAGGAAAACAGCCAGACTGCTTCAAGATGATAGGAAAGCAAGACTAACTCAAATAACCACTCATTTTAAAAAAGGTATGCAGAAGAGCATTGCTGAGTGCATAACACATTAAACCTTGAAACAGAAGACCACACTGAGTTCCACTCCTGTCAGCTAGGACCATAAACTGAGGCTGAAGTCTGCACAAGCTTGCCATCGTTGGACAATGGAAGACTGGGAAAACAATGTCTGTTTTGATGAGCCCAAATTTTGCTGAAATTTTAGGGTCAGAATTTGACATAAACCATATGAAAGCATGGATCCGTTCTGGCTTGTATCAGTAGTTCAGGCTGCTGTTGAACGGTGTAATAGTGTGGAGAATATTTTTTTGGAATGCTTTAAGCCCCTCATTTAAATAACCCAACCTACCAGTCTTTTGGTGGCTGCTTCCAGCAGGATAATGTACCATGTCACAAAGCTTAGATCATTTCAAACTGGTTTCTTGAACATGACAGTGAGTTCACTGTACAAAAACCGTCTCCATAGTCACCAGATCTGAGTCTGATAAAGCACCTTTGGGATGTGGTGGAACATGAAATTTCTCATCATGGACGTGCAGCCGACAAATCTATCTGATGCTATCATGTCAGTATGGACTGAAATCGCAGAGAAATGTTTCCAACATTCCTTCAATTTCCTTGTTGAAATTCTGTGTTTAATCAATGTCACGAATAAGAATAAAGCAGTTCTGAAGGTAAAAGGGGGTCCAACCAAGTAGTAGCAAAGTATACCTAATAAAGTGGCTGTGAGTCTATATACTTTTATACACATGAATAATTATAAATGTTTAAAATATGTATATTGCCTTTTTTCTATTTCCAATTATCGACTTGAAGACTCTTTTGAACATTTACCATTTCAGTCTTTTTAACAGTTTCTATCTCAGTTAGCTGTCTTTGCATTACAACCTGATACTTAAGAAATTGCAAATGACAGAACTTGGACAGAATCTACGTTAAAAACTCCCAGCATTTTATCATATTGATATCATTATTTCCTGCCTGTCAAACTCTATTTGCACAGCTATCTCATATCAAATGGGCTTTTGTAAACATGCATGCATGCATTCATTCATCTATGTACACTTATGCTTATGTGTAAATGCATGTGTCTTGTGTGTCATGCAAAGGCCAATTCTTTAATGTGTTTGCCTGCCTTCTGGCTCACTGTTAAACCCCTGCATTGCAGCACTGCCAGTGGGATTTCAGCAGGCACGGCCCTTCTTTCTCTCTCTCTCTCTCTCGCTCTCTCTCTCGCTTACCCGCCATCCTCACAATAGAGAGATTAAATTTGGGCCAGATCCCTCCTGCGTGGAAAGCTCCTTGCTCACACATGCACATCTTCCAGTGTTCATATGCTACGCTTCAGAGACCCAGGGCAGCTGAGAGCCCCCAAAAGTCTCCTGTAGCAACCGTCATGGAGAGCCACGTGTCTTGGAGACAGACAGAGAGAGTAAGAGACCGAGAGAGAAAAAGAAAACACGGGATCCTCCGGGGCTGAGCAATTCAAGTGCTGTCTGAAAAGCTGCACAGTAATCTCGTTAAAGAATGGGAAGGCTCTGTAGTTTCATATTGTTTGACTTTTCCAGTTGTTGTTGGACTACATGGTCCTCCTTACCAAACAGGGATCAGTCAGTGAATAAGAATAATCAGAGGATTCTTTGTGTTAGACGTCAGTAAGATTTTATCAACTTATGAATTTAGAAATTTTGCAACTAGTGATATTTTGATGATGGGTGCATGAAATATTAACACAAGTAAAATCTTGTCGTAATGTATTAGCCGATTGGTCATCCTGCCCCTGAAATTTTGCATTGTTATCATATGTTTTGAAGTATTTTAGTAAGCACTGCAGCAAGCTAATGCAAAAGTCCCATTGGAGACCGCAGCACAAACACAATTATTGCAACTGAGTGAAATGAACTTGGAACTGCATTACCTTTGAAATGGGTTGTTTGAAATGGTTGCTTTAAAGATGGGGACCAGATCTTTGACTGCTTGCTGTCAGTTGCCATCTTCAAAGTGACTTTGGTGCATGAACGTGGTGGTAAAGTGACAGTAAAACTGAGTCAGTCTGCTATGAGTCTGTTATCAGTTTGCGACTGATTAGGGTAAAGTTGGCAATAACATACTTAATACGGCGATTGTTGTCTGCATATACAGATGTTCACACTGAACAGAATTTCTCATTAATTGGTTTCAATCAATTAAACTACTAATATCAGTTTGAAGTACAGTCAGAACCTCATAATTTGAAACAGAAATTCCTCCACAAATAGCGACATAGTTACTGTAAGACATGATTTAACAGCAAAAATGACATTTTGACTTCAGGACTTACTTTTGTATAGGAATATACCCAGAATACAAGTTGGCAACCAGCTGCATTGAATCACCTATTTCAAAGAGACGTGTTACAGCTGAGTTGCAGCAATCAACGAAGAATGCTTGCAACATGTTGGCAACCTGTCTGCGTTTAAAATTATTTGCAAACCTTTATTAATTGGTCTGAGAGTGATTGCAGTCTGAGTCAATCACTCAGACTTTATTAATTGGTCTGAGAGTGATTGTCTGAGTCAGACTGCAATTGTTTGGAGACACCAGGCGGCCTGTGCAATCACCTTGCAATTGAATTATTATATTTCGTGTATCTTGCATGTCACATCTAGCAATTAGTCAACTGTAACTCAAGTCCATGTGCTACAAAAAGAACAGTTGATGATGTATATTCTGTGCCATGTTGTAGTGTGATAAACAAACTAATTGCAGTTACTTAGGTATCTGTACTATAGTTGACCTTTGTCATTTTGGCTCGTCATGTTCATTTTGATAGGAGTCCACTGCCAGTATGGTTCACTGATGTGGGCTTATATGGGAAGCAAAAAACCCCCAAGTCATTATCAAATTCAGTTATTTTTCCTCTGCGTAGTTTGGTCCCTTGGGGGCATAAATAGGTGAGGAAGGATCCAATTATTTTCACCACGAGGCAATTCCCTTTAACATGATTGTATCTGTGATTCTGCACATCAGAGCCTGTCTCTCTTGTCGGGTAGCTAATTTATGATGTAGAGTGAGATTTTGCTTTCTATTTGTCCTTACAGGGTAAAATCTATTTTTGAGATTTATTTCTGAGATTCTTTTGGATTATGGTATTACGTAAGCATGCAGAACAAACAAAAAACAACTTCTCTGTTGAGGTTTAAGGTTGAGATCTGGTTAGATTGAATGTTTTTGTTTTTCATTCTGCATTTCTGTCACATTTCTGTCATTTGACCTTTCTTTTTAAGGTACAGAAAAAAATGCCACTTGTATTCTTGGAGTCCTGCAGCATGAAGCAGTGTTGAGGCACTGCTTTTCTCCTTACTGTCACCAGTGCCCCTCAGCTAGCTGCAAACAGCTCACTTTGACAGTTTCACAGTGTTTCTATGAGGACTGCGGGTATTTCTCTGTGCTGAAAGATTTTTTAAAAAGTCCTCTGTCTGTACTCCTCCATGTACCTTGAAGTTATTCCTGATATTTTTCATCAGCCATCTTGTTGTCTACATCTGCCTTGGGTGTGTTCACAAAAAATAGAATTTAAAAAAAGAAAAGAAAAACCCACCAAAAAACACCAGCACAAGAAAAGAATCTCTTTCAGTAGTGTAGCTGTGTTAGAGTTTCTAGTCATAGCAGGTCCAAAAGATGAATTGATCTCAATGGCAAACTTGAGAGTTTTACTGTCTAGAAAAGTCAAATGAATGTATAACATACACAGAATTCACAGAATAAAATTGGGTTTAGTGATGGCAGGTTTAAATTGTATGGATTGTTCTCCTTCACTGAAGTGCACAAAATGAAGTTGGTTATCTCTCCCTGTGGATGTCTTTCATGATACAATTACAATAAAGCAATTAAGTCCACTGAGTCATGAAATTGATTGTTTTGCCAAAACAGAAGAAGGAAATTGGGCCCCAAATAAAATATCCTCTGAGGTTTAAGCATAAAGATGGAATTTGACTGATTGTAGAAGTTCATCAATGCTCTTGTCAGCAAAGTTTGATTTGCAAGATCACTTAAGAACAGATGATCATAGAGCTGCTTCGTAATGGTGGAACATTTATTTGGCTTTGTTTGACAAGTGAATTGATGTGACTTCCATGTCTATATGCTAAATATAAATGTATGTAGATACTAAGCTTAGCTTAGCATGTGATCTGCATTTTTTGGTGCAGATTTACAAAAAAAGGAAGAAGAAAATTAAGTGTGATAAACAGTAAGCTTTGGAGGTTTTTGTCAGCTTATACTAAGTCAACCAATTCTGGGTGCGCAGAGAGTAAAGACCTAAAACTGTTATTGATCTTGTCAGCTTACTCTTGGCCAGAAAAGTAATAAGTGAAATTCCCAAATTATCAAGCTAGACCTGTAGCCTTTGACTATTTTTAAAGTAAGGAAATGTCAGCCATTTCCTGTTTTTGACACTGATGGTACCAAAGTTGATCTTCCTCACAAAATTCAGCGAACAATGTACTCCACAAATGGGAGACATGTTGCCCAGCTCTAAAGCAGCTCTAAGAGTCGTGGTGATCAGTTGTGAACAACTGTCTTGTTTATGACAGAAATCTGATTTGATATGCTTAAAGGTAAATGCTTGATGGTTTTATTTTTCATAGTAAACAACACCTTGGAGATGTTGTGGCACATGGGTTTGGAGACAAACTCGGCAACGATTTCTGTGTTGTGAAAGCAAAGCTCTGTTGACTTAGGTCATTACAGTGCCATTACGGTAATGAAAATGAATTAATTCAATAACTGCTGAGCAGTAGTGTGCAACGGATAGCTGTCAGGGATAATTCATTCGTTCTGCCATTTTGGGGATCAAAACAGGATATATCAACTTGTTTGTGTGAAAGAAAGGCAGGCAGCTATCAGTATTTACTGGCACAAAATGATGATGATTTGCTGGAGTAAGATTTTGTAATGTGCACTTTAGGGATACCACTAGCAATATGTGCTCACGGAGTGGGATTTAATGTCATATATTATCTTGAAATGATATGCACGCAAATTTGACTGCCTTCAAATCACCCAAGAGACGATTAAAGTTTTTCATCAACCTGAAATTTGCCAAGTTTCTCTTGAATTTTCATTAAACTACTAAGCAAGAGCATTTCCTCATAGATTGTTCTTTTACTCCAAGGCTAAAAATGCCATTTTCTTTCTCTTACAGGATTTACACCTGACAACACTCTCACTGTGATTACTTCCAGATATACCTTTCAAGATTCAAGCTTTTGGCTGTAAGTATAAGACAAGCAAAGGCATACTATGCATTTGACTACATTAGTTGGGGGTCTGAGAGATTTCTGTGAGCTGGAAAGTTCACAGAGGGATAAAGAGAGAAGGGAGGAAGGGGAGGAGAAGCTTCTCCACTTCAACAGAGCGGTCCAGAATCATTGCTGTGACCGTTCTTTTTAAGCAGAGACAGATCACTGCACATTGTAACATGATTCCATCCTCTGCAGCTCCACTTTCAGAAATATCATTCATTCTCCTAGTCATTTCAAAAATCCAGCTTGCCTCTCTGCCCTTACTGTCCACTGAAAGCATGGCCTACACGGCAGGCTGTCTATGGCTGGATGCTCTCTGAAACTGTCTGGTAATATAACATTCTGAAGAGCTTTGGGGTGAAACAGTAGTTGACCTGAAAAAAAAAAATCCTGTTGAATTTTATTATTTGGGAGATAGAAAATAACTCTTTCTGAAGAATGGCTGCGTATGTCTCACACCAGATTTTTTCCGGTAGAATGTTTGAGCTACACAGCAAGCCCCAAAAAATGAAATCACCACTGCGTTATGAAATATGTAAATCGATTTTTAGCCCTGTGTGATCACATGTTTTGGACTCCACTAGATGTCAGCATGAAACGTGAGTCGGGCTTTCCCCGCTCTCCCATCTGTTCTTAGAAAATCTTTGCATGTGCCAGGGAGGAGGGAGCCCACTGCAGTGTATAGTGAGCAGGAAAGGCGTGGTTCGCATGACGGTGCAGCCCACTGTGAGCAAATATGATTTACTGTAGGATTTGCCCATCTCCAGTATACCCTGCACACTCCAGCACTCAGCTGATTAATCAGAATCATTTCCATGAGTGATGGAAGCTCCAGCCTCGCAGGGGCTACAGACAGCTAATAAACCCCAGCGGGTAACAGCCACGCCTTGAAAGATGCTTACTTGCTTCTGCCTTTATACTGGCTCTGTCCATCTGCCGTTATTCAGCCCTCACGGCCCCGTGTCAGCCTCATTGTTATTAATATTGATCAGCTCATCTGTTGAATGAGAATTCATTACCCGGGGACCAGTGGTGCACAATTAGGTGTTTGAATGTGCAGCACAATTAGTTAGTAAGAGCTGGGGATCAGCATCAGGATTGAATGTGGCACCATAGGCGAATAATAAACATTGTTGTCATCATTTAAATGCTGATCACCTGGTTTGTAAACTGATATAAACTTCAAGTTCATGTGGTAAATCTGTGAGAAGTTAAGATTCTTTGTGGTATTGTGGTTTTGTGTGTGTGTGGTTTTGTGCAACATGTAAATGAAAGCACCAGTAAGCCCTAAAAAAAATGGGATAAAAGATGTTGTTTTTAGAGGTGAAGAGAAATAGTAATGAAACAGTAATTAGTTGTCAGTAGTCGGTTGTGATCAGTTGTTGATATGAAATTCATTATAACTTATATCGCCTTTTAACAGTGTATCATCAGACTATATGCAAAGATTAACTTTGATCAGCTTGATTTTCAGATTGTTTGTGATCTACTTAAAGCTGCCAAATCATTATAATAATAATAGATATGATAAATGTATGTACTCACCTGTGGAGTTGTTAAAGACCCATTTATTAAAACAGAATTAAGTTTTTTCCCCTTACAGTACCCCTTTAATCTTTGATCGTTTCACCTGCTCCTTCTTAAC
>VUQG01015280.1:0-40329 GCA_015106755.1 Etia nguti
ATGAACACAGACGACGCGACGAGGAACACAGGCAGACACACACTATAAATACACACACCAGGTAATCAGGAAATGGCACACAGGAGGGGACACAGCTGGAACTAATGGGCATAACGAGACACAACCTACAAAGTAAAACAGGAAGCACATGACAGACACAGAGATCCAGACGAGACACAGAACTTAACAGACGCAGACTGATAAGCAGACATAATGACATCATGGACAGACAGGGGGAACACGGAAGGCGGGACCAGGGCAGGCACAGAGCAGAAACCTAACAAATGGCAAATCATAATGGAATACATAATCAGAATAAACAAAAGCATAAAGAAACACAAAACACTGAGTCGACAGACTCAGGACCATGACAGTGAGGTGTTATATATTATAAAAATAATCTTAAAATGTTTTCTGGCGTATTATTCTATATTGGACATGTCTCAAACCTGTGTCAACTATATGTTGTATTCTGCAATCCTCAGGGCAGAGGAGATTAATGTTCAAGTTCAATCTATCCAGATTATGTGCTTATCTGATGTGTATTAAATCAGTCAATGGAGAATCACATTTGTCTTTTTTGTCACTAAGAAGAGGAAGACACAGACACCCACAGATATACACACATGCATCCACAAGGCCTTGGTGTGTGTAAATTTACACAATAAATGACAAGTCTATGTGTCATCAGACAGTTTCTCGGCAACTCTTACACTGAAAATGGATATTTATGACAAAAACCTTATCACAGTCAAGGAAATATCGATTAAGGGCAAACAAGTCATTATCTGAAAGATAAAGAAGTTAAGAGAGCAACATATCCTGAGACATGAAAATCCACACCTTCCATGAGTCCAGTGCCAGCCAGCTTTGTTCCTTTTTAAATGGTCAGTAAGAGAATTAATGTTTGACATTATGCAGAGAATGGAGAAATACAAGGCCAGGTTGAAGGCATTATGCTTGAAAGAATGCACTGAAATTACTTTCTAGAACAGAAATAAATGGTGCCTCCATGACTTTGCCACGTTTTAAAAGGAGACACTGCGAAAGTCTGCTGTCTGGAGCTATGATAATGCCCATTCATACTTCCCTCTCTCGTGGCCAAATTGACACTGCACAAAATTTTGTTACTGGACAACTTGGAGAGCAGAACATAGTCATCCTAAATCAGAGTTGGGGCATTACAGCGAAACAGAGATGAAGCTTTTTTATTGATTTTTTTTCTCTGACACAGTGATCTGCTAATGATAGTCATATCACTGAATACATGGCAGCGTTGACCTTCCTTATTATAGCTGAATGAAAACAGATGCAGTAGAAAAAGAGTGTAGCTGTATGATATAGCTGTAGAGATTAGCACTAGCCCATTTGCTGAAAACTGATTGGGAAAATTTAGAGTACAATTGTTTCATCACTCTGTTGTGGTTAGCAGAAACAGCTTTTCTCCTGCACTTGTTGGGAAGGATGCACTGGAGATGAGGTGTAGAAAAAATGTTAAATAATTGGGTGCAGAGAATTAAAAAATAGTGGGCTAAGGGAGAAATGTTAAGTCAAGGTAAATCAAACGTCCTCAACAAGAACACATTGGAATCTGCAAACGTATTGTTTTCTGAGTGAAGGCGCCGGTTGTATATTGAACACTTACCTTGTACTGTATGGCAAAATACATCCACTTGTATTTGTTTTACTAGCTTTGTCAATCACTGAAAACTGCAGTCTTGGACTGAGTGGCATAATATCTTTGGTGTTATTTTGTACAGTGAAGGCTGAAAAATGGGAAGACAAGGGCAAGAAGTGAGTGGAGATGGCGAAGGCAGTCAATATTTACCGAAGGCTACAGGACCTAAAGCTGTTCTTCCATGTCAAGAGAAGGGATCTAGTCTTATAGGCTGCAAGTTTAGTTTGTTTATACCCAGCCCTGACTCCTGTCAAAGTGATACAACACTGAACCCCAAGACTTAGCAGCTAATTTAGCTGGGAGGTCTATATGGCAGCTCCTGCCATAAGTAGGTTTCACTACAAGCTGTATAAACAGTATCAACAGTCCAACAGCAGCTTCCTGAGCTGCTCAAATTACTCATGTTGAAGGCCTGTGTCCCAAGGGCAACTGAAAGTCATGAGCCCTTCGTCTAAATGCAAAAAAAAAAGTTCCACTTTAGCCCCTAATTAAAGGATCTGTTAATCTGATACTTAAAGGGGATACCAGTCCAATACAGACTAAATATCCTGGAATAGGTGTCAGTGAGAATCGGCAGATATGGGGGACAGAAAGTCATATCAATTCAATTTAATACTGCTATGTTATCCTACTCCAGTGCAATGGTAGACCCACATATTTTGCTAGAAGGAAAGCTAAACAGCATGGAGGAACTTAACAACAAATGTTCTACAGTCTGGAATCATTTCATGCTCACTTCACCCAGAAATGCTGTTGTTTTGTGATTTTTTTCTTTTTCAGTAGTCTGTGAATTAATTGTGATTTAATGGGAAACAGCAACTTGTGACAGTGCTTTCACTGTTGGTCTCTTTTGTTATGCTAGGCTGAAAGCTTATTATGCACTTAAGGCAAAATTATGAGTTATTGTCAGGTTGAATAATGTCACCTGTCTCTTGTCTGTTCTGGACCGTCCATGTATGGAAGGGTGTACGTGGTGAAAGAGAGAAGAGAAACTCTGCATCTGCAGAACACAGTGCTCTGTCTGTATACTGATATTATTTTAATAATAAATAGCACATTTTTAAATGTAAAAAGAATTATTCATTAACACATTCATTTTTACACTGTTATTAAGTCAGTACTTTAAGCAAAGTCACATGCCTTACATTGCTGTGTCCTTACATTTGATATCAGGAGTACTTTTGTTCGAACCCAGCCCAGTAAGGCAGGAGCCTGTAGAGTTTGTAATATGTACAGTAAACTTCTCATGGTAACATAATAATACATTTTCTTCCTGCAGTTTTACAATTTGGTGCATGTGGTTCATGTTAATAAAATTGCATTTTTGTGGAGGGAAAGGGATGATTTGTAAGTTTCCAAACACAAAAATAGATGAACGAAACTTGGGGAGCTTTAATGAAAATCTTTATTAATTGTCTCGATCTGTTTTGCTCTGGGTTGTTTCTACACAGCAATCTGTCACTTTACTCTTCCTCCCCTTGGTTATGTAAAGGCCCCATCAACCGTAAAGCAATGATCTGCAGCGTAGCCATGATGATGATGATGATGATGATGATTATAACACAGCACTGTGATGGAGAGATGTGTAGTACACTGGACATTAGTGATGTCATCTCATATTTTAATTTGATCCATAGCTGACAGCGTGCCCTTGAATCCAGTAAACATGATAGGCTTTACTGCCAGGAGTTTCTGTGATGTGATTTTGATTTTATAGGGCATACACACTCCCTGTCTTTATCTGTGGTTTTCAGTGTCCTTGTATTGTGTTTATCTATTTTTGTTTTCCTTTTATTTTGTATGTGGGCGCTTTGTTTTCCTCTTTATTGGAAAATTTCCACTTGCAGAGTGTGTTGATTTGATGACAGAGCAATAACACCTGCATGGACTTTCAGAGTTTTTAGTCTGGAAACTTAACAGCCAATCTAGCTCAAACAATAAACACAGTAATTGAATCACAACGAGCTTACTTTGTTATAAGCTACTTACTTTACTTAGACTATCAAATTATATATTATGTAACAATGGCTGGAAGCTCTGATGCACACTGTACTTTTTCTATGCATCACTATATATCATGTGTTTATATAACATTGATGGAATAAATTCTTAGGCTTATATGTATTCACTGCAGTCGTGGTTATATATAGTCATAGTTTTTCTCACCATAAAAGCCAAAGAACCAGCACTGTTTTAAAATTATATTTTTAAACCGTTTCCTTGCGATGTTTTTCATTTATTTAAACATAATTGTCTTTCTTTTGATGGAGTATTCAGAAATAATAAGAAACTCTATTTATGTCAGGTACAAAAGCACATACTTGGTGCCTTTACTGCATGTGTAGTTACTTGCATGGTCAGCCTCCTCCAATGGCCCACTCTGAGCCAGGAAAAACTCGGATAGTGTGCCATGTATTGGTAAATAACATAACAAACTTACAGTAGGTGTTTACATTTTGTTGGCATGAATGTCATGTTATTAAATGTATTCTAATTTGGATTAATGTGTGCTTGATCTATAAATAATGATTTATCAGGGTACTATTTTAGTGACACAGAAAGGAAAAACCTTTGAGAATTTACCCCACAAAGAGACTTCTAATTTATTCAGTGTTCATTTATGAGTGGTATTTCTTCCTATTTATTTATTTTTTCTCCTCTGTGTGTGTGTTCTCCAGCGGTACACAGTCTAGACACCTGAGGCTTGATTTACCCTATTTATACAAACAATTAGCACCATCTGCTATGGACTGTATAAAAAAGCAATGCTATAGACAATTCTGATTTGCTGCAGTGTGTTTGTTTATAGTGCTTTATTGCAGACAAGTCTGAGAGAAAAAGGCTAAAACATATTTAAGAAAAGTAGAGCATGTAGTCTATTATAATTTTAACAGAAAAAAAATCATACTCTAGAAATAACAGTCCTAGGTCACTCCAAAAGGTCTGACCCTGAGAGCAATATCTGTGTAGGCTGGAATTTTAAATTGAACAGTAACACGGATCTTGGGAAGAAACTGGGCATAGAAGACAAAGAACATGATTCTGGTGGAAAAATGTGTTTGTTTTTTATTAATCATTAACTATTAGTGTGAAAATAGAATGTATATAATGTACTTTCTGATGAAACATCACCACAGTCAAAAGAACCACAAGCAATTTATAAATATTAGATGGAAACGTTGTGCAGCATTGATTTGAAGGACAAGTTTGTCTTTGATATCAAAGCATGAGCCTTTTGGAAAAAAAAAAAGAAGTTTCAATTATAATACCCCCTGCTAACGGAGAAGAATGTGAAACTATATCTCTGTTTTCATAGTACTTTTCAGCCCTATAGAAACCTACAGAAGCGGCACATCTATTTAGATGCTGCACTAATTAACACTGTTTAGTGCCATTTTTGGTACAGTTGGCTCCCCTGTACACAACGCACACACCACTGCAGGTTTGTGAACCTCAAGACAAGAAACTGGTGTCTTTGATCGATGGCTTTATTTTTAGCTTGGCCAGCTTCAAAGCAACTTATAGTCATTTGCATGTCATTATGTACCCAAAATGGCCAATTATTCCATCAAAGGCGTGTGCTGAGGACTAGGCCACAGATCCCAAACAATCATATGACAAATTAGCCAATTAAACATGTTTGATGTTACTCTCCCCTGTAGTGCAGAATAAGAGGTTGTCAGTGCAGAATAATTTCATTAATGTTTACAGGAGGACTTTCAGAGATAAGTGTAGCTACCTATAAATAGTAGAATTTAGTTAACCAGGGAAAACAGAAGCGCAATATATATGTAATTTAGTGAGGTTATCTACTTGCTTTTTTCAGTAACAGTTTACTAGATTGTGCATTTTCAAGAGATACAGTTTGGACTATAGGTTTTATGAACTATTTTGTCTGTTAATATCATTTTATAATATAAACTTTTAAGCTTTTTTGTTGGTTTCCATTTGTTTTTAATTTAAATTTCATTTTAGCTTTTTGTTCCCCTTTGTCCTCTAAAATATTCCAATGACAACACAAGCTTAAATAACCCCTTAAAAGCTCTGCAGACTGTTGATGATTCAGTCGGGATTCAATTGGCCGATTGAATCCCGTTGCAGGTTTGTTTACTTGAAGTGAATGGGTTCCAAAACCATTTTTGCAGTCTGCGCAAGATGGCTTTCCATTAAAGTATTGGTTAAAAGCCATTTTCCTGCATGAGCCATTATCCTGAAAAGTTTTCATTTTATTGCTCTCTGCATTTTATTCCTCTTTTGTTTCCACCTACTTTGTCCTTCCTGGATATCAGACCTTTTTAAAATTTGGTGAAATGAAAGTGAACAATAGCTGCCAACATTGCTTGAAGCAGTGTTTGTGAGTAAGTCATAGATACAGAGATGTACAGAAGAAGAGGAGTGTGGGGGGGAGGTTGACTGGGTTACAGCATTGTGGGTGTTTTCTAATATCAAAGCATTGACCTCATTCTATATTTAGTGCAAAACATGTGACCCAGTGACATGACAAATGTGTTGGATTTTCAGCTGCTGGACAGTATAAAGTGAAGAAGCTACTTTTTCAAAAGGAAGAGAGGAAATAGAGAATTGCTAAGTGATGCAAATTTAAGCACTTGTTTTTTCACTAGCATAACCAAAACAGTGCGATCCAAACAGTTATTATAGGATAGTGTATACTGTAAATGCAACAGGATAGTGTAAAAAACAAATCCTTTTTAAAATTTGAAATTTCTGTGTTTTCCACAAGTAGACTTTATTTAGACTGAATGCTCAGGTATATTAAGGGCTGCCTAAGTAATATTTGGAGACCGGTTTTAGTCTTGCCTCAGATTCTGATGAATTTACTTTACAGGAGAACAATATCCTGGGTTGTATTTTGAAAGTTGTTGCTAACAAGTTACCATCAGTCCTTCCTGTGCTGTGTTCGCCTTCAAGCTAGCCAGTTTAGCCGCCCCTTTTTAGAGTTTTTCATCCTGCAGTCAGACAGATAATCCTTGATCTCCTTGGGGAATCCGACGTGAGATAGATGGCCAGTCTATCAAGAGCCTGCAGTAGGTGGAGAGCTGGGCATTGTACTACGAAGCAAGTTCAACATATCCTAGATATCTTTTTGTTATGTGGCTTTATGCACCCTAATATGAGTATGTAGAAAAGTTAACCCAGGTTTGTCAATCTAGCTATAAGCACATTTACATAAAGGGGTGGCATTGGAAGCATCCGCTCAGTCACAAATACGATAGAAGTTTACAGGCAGCAGAGCAGCTGATTTTACACAGGAAGATAAAACTATAATGTTATCTCTTCGTATCAGAAAAACATGAAGGGGGTTTCAGACTGAAAGAGACACAGCAGCTGCAGACAAATGACTGGAATGAGTGTATTTAACTGGAAAAGCACTGTACAGTAGTTTAGTATTAAAAGTGATGTATGAATGAGCCTGTGCTTTAAGCACTTTGGTCAGTAAGGCAGGACAAGTCATTTGGACAAATTGTGACTGTGTAACTTAACAGATTTATCAAAATTAAAGCTCTACTAAGCTTCAGGAGTATCTGCAGGGTTATTATTAGTACATTAAAGGAATATTTAGATCTGCATAAGTCAGTTAGCATTTAATGGTCTGAGAGTGGAAACATCGAGAGCGGCAATGAATATAAAAACATACTTTACTTTTAGGCGTCTCCTTACAAATTTAATATAAGGTCAGTAAGTACGAATAATAATCCTTTTCCACTAGTACCTACTCGGCTCCACTCAAGGCGGCTTGACTCGACTCGGTTTTCGACGTTTTCCATTACAATCAAGTACAGTAATGCTATTTACTGTAGAATTGATTGTCTGTAGGTGGTAATTTCATACCAGTACATTCATCTGGAACATAACTTGCTCCAGAGCAGGTTAAGTCTGCAGCTTAAACTGCAATGGCAATATATCCGGGTAAGAAATGAAGCACCTTTGTGTTATACCAAGGGTTAATCGCAAAGTTTCACTTTTAAAGCTTTAAAATTGTTCCAATGCTTCCGAAATTTATTTGAGCAGTACACTCTGTGACTGCAATGTTTGTGGATAAGTGTCCTATGTAAGTAATATTTTTTAATTATTGTGGGAAAGCATGGGTGCACTTTGTATACATGTGCCCCATGCCACAAATAAAATCTAATACATTAGAAATGCTAAATTGTATTACGCTATTTGGGTACAAAAAATGTTTGGAAACTATTATTGGGAAAATAATAGTGGGATATTTTACTCTCTGTTAAATGTGATGTGGAAGATGTTTTTATCCATTGCCTTCCCAAAGAGTTTTTGGATCTTGGAAACAGCAGCTGACAAAATTAGCCACAATGATCTGGGCTGTTCTTGTAACAAAGTATAAATGCTCAAACTTTCCATTATTCTCAGCAAACTGCAGCTGCTTTTACAGTGAAAACCTTTATCATATCTTTTGTCCAATTTTCCTTGTCCAATTTCCTGTCCTTAGGTGACAGGAGTTAACATAATAAGAAGTATAATGTTCTTTTAAGTGTAAGAACATTAGTAAGTAATTAATGTTTGGTTAAATGTTCTGCCCATGTAGAGCAATGTACATCATGACATTTGATTACAGTTTAAGAAGTCAGTTCCTCTTGGCTCTGTCAGTATGAGTGTGAGTCTACTACGGTGACTGAGCTCACACTAATACGGCAGTTTACACCAAGCATTCTGACAAACCTTTAGCAAGAAGAATACTTGCAAATCTAGCTGCCTTGTTTCCATTTACTCCACCCTACCAATGCTAAAGGTGATCACAGCAACACAGAATGAAATATTGATTATTATTAAATGCTACTTAATATTTAGTTGGAGTGCAATGGAAAATAATCAGACAACATTTGATGATGTCATAACTCACTCAGAAATGATCTGTGTTGGTGCTGGAATAGCTGTGACAAAATCGTCTTGTTTCCATTCATACTGAATGTTTTATGAGCCGATCAATAAAGGCTACAGAAAGCGCCGTATCTCAGCGTAGCAGATCTATAGGAATTCAACACTTTATGGTTCCCAGCTATAAGCTGAGTGGCTAGATAGATGATAATAGTCCTTTAACCTAATGCTGACCCCACAGTGCGATGAAAAGCAGGAATCTATAGGCATTGTGGTCAGAGTGTTGCCGCTGGTCAGTATAAGAAGCTGCTTGTGTAGGAGTAAGAGATTGTGTGTCTGTTTTTGTGTGTGTGTTTGTTTGTTTGTGTCTGTTAATGTCGGCAGTATAATACAAGCCAGTACATAAAGCTGAATAGAGTACTGTATGTCTTCAGACCACAAAGCAGACTTCTGGCAGACTAGAGTTTATTCATGCAACACAAACATTTCTCAGAAGCTGAGCTGCACTGGAGAGTAAAATAAACTCATTGGTTGAGGTAAACACTGATATGCTGAGTTAAAGAACCAAACATTTTCTTTGTGCAAAGTCTCTTGCTGGGTGGAATGTAAATGCCATTAGTCTCTAGATGTCAGAAATTGAGTTTCTAGGTATGTGCTTTACCTACAACAAAAACAACGAAAAAGTATCTGAAACTGAGGTCAGCTTCCGGACTTTTTTAAAGAGCTTTAGACTATAGTTAATTACATTTTAGAGATCAGCCTAAAATATGCTAACCAAAGACAGATTACTGCTTGGGCATAATAGATACAGGGGTCATAGCTGACCTTAAGATATTTTAAATTAAATTAAATGAAGTGATTATAATATAATGACTTACACTCTTAGTCAAAGTACTACAACGTACTCCTCCCTAGCCTGTTTTTTTTTATCCTTCTAGTCAAAGTTCAGAGTAAGACTGAACTTGGCAGTAGAGTAGCAGTGCTAGCACCACTAGACTGGGAACAGAGTTGGCTGCACCCTGTGACATCTCCTGTGGAGGACAAAAGGTGCTTGATGATGGATTGGATTCATCACTTTCCTAACATATACATTTTAAAAAAACAGTCCTGTGAAAAAGAAAGCTTTTAAATAGATTCTGTATAGTCCTGTAAAAACAACATATGAAATGCATTTATTAATTGATCATCAGCAAGTGTCACAATCTCTATATAAGCGGATGTTTTGGTAGTTTTTTTTTTGTCTAGATCATTCAGGTCTATGTTAACACAATGCTGCAGTCTTCCCAGGGGTGGGAATCCCAGCAGATTCACCCCAAGGTCAGACCGTGCAATGCTCAGAGAAAAAGTAGAAACTCTGAGAGCTACATCTCAGACTCTGCAGTCCTCAGTTAGCATGGTAAATGTAAAAATTCATGACAGTACAATTAGGAAAAACACTGAAAACAGTGTTGGAGGGTCAATGGGTTATGAGGCACAACTTGAACCACAATTTACTAACTAAATAAAGCAAAAAACTTAATTAACTTTATGAGGTGTGTCAGTCATTGTCAGCGTGTCAGTGTTTAGATGAGTGAATGTTAAGTCTGTGATGTTGTGTAGTGTAAAACCTAAAATAACCCGGCTGTAGCCAACTAAATCAAAAACATCGTCCTGGGTCGATGGAGAAAGAGCTGAGACAGACGCCTGTTAAGTCCTCCAGGGAGACTGGCCAGGTCCTCCCAGTTGTTCTAATTAACCCCACCTACTAGGATACTGCAAGACAACACAGAGGGACAAACAAGGAAGAACGCATAGCACACTGGGTGTACTCTAAAGTACATCAAAACTCTCTTGTGTTCACCATGGAAGCACCGTGTTTTCACAGTTTTTTGTTTTTTGTTGTTGCAGCATGTTTTAAGTGCAATATAGATGATTTGCTGGGGTAATATATTTGATATGTGCAAGTTGTTAAGACGTATCTTAAACAACTGAATGAAGCACAAACTGCATCACATTGTAACAGTAATGTGCATGTATTGATTTGGTGAAACAGATAAATTATAAATGTTTTTATGACTTGGTCCTAATGTGCTGCTAGGTTTCTTTTAAACTGCTGGAATGGCAGCTACAGTACCAGAACACAGACCAAAAATACCTGCCCAGTCAACAAAATTTATTTCACTTGATCTTACTACAAATTAATGCAATGTCCATATCTTCTTTATTATGCTGTGGGAAAGTAACGTAGTGTTTAGAGCTCTGTAACTTTAAACTGGATCATTTAATGTGGTGCAGTCACCTTATTTGCAACAGTGTTGCGTTTTAATGGCATAGTTTGTGTTCTGTGAGGATTTATCATCTTCATCTGTTAATATGATAACTCTGATTGGAGTAGGTGACACTCATAGGGATCACTTTTTTTCTGAAGCAGAAAGCCATTTTTATTAGAGAAAGTTGCTAATCACTGTTATGTGATACCCTTTATATCTGACTGGAGTCAGATATAGGACTGGCTCTGCTGAATTTTGTAGTACACCACTCAGCCCTGTCCAAGGCAGAACGCCAATACAACATTAAGAAAAGTAAGAGGTTGTCCCTTTTCATGAGGATTTTTCCCCACTGAAATAAGGACAGCATGCCTAAAGGGTGAAGTATAGCAAAGCAAAATGTGAGGTCAGCAAATAGAAGGCTTTTCACACCAGCACACATCTACCCATCCATTCCAAATCCATCTTGACTTGGGGGTAGATAGTTAACCTCGCAACACCGAAAGCCGTTCTGACTAGTTTAAACTGTAAATGTTACTCAGGTTACTCCTTATTTCTTTGATTCTACCACTGGGTTTCCGTCTAACATTATTAAGTCTTTAACTCAGCTATTGACATCATTTATGCATCAGCTATACATCTGAGAAATATTTCTATTCTTGTTCAAGCTCGGTTATCAAAGTGTGGCCCAACTGTGAAAAAACGATATTCCTCAGTCTGTCTGCAGTAGACCAAATATAGACCTGCAGCAGTGTTGATTTGATGTCTTGGCCAAGGTGTATTCAGCCCCTGGGTCACTGTCTTCTATCATGTCATCAACAAGACCTGCCACTGAATGAGTAAGCTCTGTGTAATCAAGCCTTCTGGGATCATATTTGAGAGGAAAACAAAGCCTTCCTGTTCTCACAATCTCCTTCTCTTCTCTTCCTTGTCTTTGTCTTGTATTTCAGTCTACTTCCATCTCAGCCTGGAAGATTAGTCTAAGCCAACCTAAATTTTTGGGAAAAGAAAGGCCTGATTTTTTTTTCTTTGTTTGACCCCCCCCCGAAATAAAGACCTACAATAACCAAAAATAAAAAGAGTAATGAAAATATTTAAATGTATACTTAGTCTTTTTTGACCAGTTTCCATTCACAGTCTCTCTCACTTATGCATTTATTGGATTAATTAAATTGGAGCTTCAGCCTGTAATGCTTTATACAATGCAGGAGTCAAGATGAGTCATATGTTTCACATTCACTGAAATTAATAATTAAGATAATCCATCAGAACATGCCACAAAGCCACCATGGCCAGGATCCAACAGTGCTAGAACAAAAGGCCAGTAAAGTCAGAGTGTTCAGGTGTGGGTGTACTGGAGTATATAGTAGCAGATGGCACAGAAGCTCAGGGTTTTTTTTAATAGGGGAATTGAAGCTCTGAACAGCTCCTGGGGATTCTGTCAGTCGAGTAAAAAAAAGGAAAGCAGTAAGGGTAAGTTGGGTGGATGGAGTAATGTTTGAGTAAAGTCTCCTAGATGATAATGATTCCATTCAAGGTAAGAGAGGAGGGGTGGGGTGGTAATACATCAAAGATTAAGACGTGAGGAAGAGCGGCAGTCTTGATGAAAGATTGGAAGGAGAGGATTACACCTGCATCTGGGGAGGAAACAGTAGTGACAGAGACTGAATGAAAGGAGGGAATCTGTCTTGTGCTGTTACTAAAGGCTCAGAAAGTTACTAAGTGGTAAAGAAACAAAGTGAGGTTTCCAAAGAAACTTTTGTATAGAAGCTGTCCTATACATGAACAATAAACAATTGTTATTTGGTAAAGAGGAAGTTGGAATTACTTATTTATTATTTTTTGCAAAACATCTCATGGAGAAGGCTAGTGTGGGATTTTGGTGTATAAGACATCAGAGTTCACCTTTGGTGACTGTTTTAATATACCAATATATTTACTCGATTTACTTGGTTATTTCATTTATGTCTTTAAGCATTTGGAGACAGTACAAACATGGGATGTAGCCACTGGGATGGCACCCATAGGTTAGGAAGTCATGTAAACAAAAATGCTCATCCTCAGGGTGAGTATTTTTGCTGTCTAAAATCTTGGTGTTTTGAATCTCAGCTTTCAAAGGGTGTGTGTGTGGCCCAGAAACTGCAGAACACTGTGCTCATTAGCAAATGACTGTGATAATCGTCCTTTATGACTCTAATTGTAGGCATAATTTACAAAATTCTACTTACCCTATGAAGTCATAAGAGAAGCCTTTACTGAGGTCACAGAGGAAAACAGCCAAGGGCTATTTTTTTATAGTCTTCTGTACAACTAGCAGTTCGTTTTACAAACTGAGGACTCTGCCCCTGGCCATTAGCAAGAAAACAGGTTTAAGGTACTTGTGCACTGACTTTACTTTTCATATCCAGAACCTACTTCCATATTTTATATGTAGTCTAATAACCCCCCAAAAAGATGATTTTTGTATTAATTTGGAGTGTGTGTGTGTGTGTGTGTGTGTGTGTGTGTGTGTGTGTGGCTGGCGAATATATCAGTAATCACTAGTTTTTGGATGACTGTGACTGGTTTGGAAATTTTAACATGTTCTCCAAAACAAATACATATCATGTCTTTTACCAAGACTTTTTCACGTTTTCCTTGTGGCATAACTAATAACTTTGTGTCAGTTACAGAAATGTATCTTGATTGCCTGAACCTAACAAAATATTAACAGAGGTGACTGATAAGAAAAGATTGACTTTGTAGTGGGGTTGATCTAGTTTCTGGTTTTAATAATTAAACAACAAACAAGTCATTATCTCCAAAGGATAATTCAATAGATCAATCCTGTTTGTTGTACAGATGTTATTAGTTACTGTAAAACACTCAGCTATAGGGCCAAATACAAGAAATCTGTTTATCAACTGTAGCAGCCACTTTGACATAAGTCTAACAATTTAGAGACCCATTCCCTGTAGAAATTGGACTGGCTTGTTTCCAGATTTGTTCTTTACTTTCTTTGCCATGCAACCACAGATGGAATTGGTTTTTAGTACAGCATGAAAACAAAATTTCAGTACACAATGTCAGCAGCAAATCATATAGGCACATGTAGCAAAAGAAAAGCAGCTCCATGACAGCTGGGTAAACTCAATCTGCTGATAAAGATCATGGAGTGTGATTAAAAGATCAAGAATATCTAACAAAAGGACCTTAGGGTGTGATTGTGTTTGAACTTACTGTTTCCAAGGGCAGGAATGAACTTCAGTTTTGTATTTCTTTACTTTTCAGTATGGATGCAAAAAGCCTCAGTGTGACTGAAAATTTTATTTTGAACTCTGAGATATTAGCGGGAGTCTCTTCTCTGTGCCTGAGGTCTGCTGTGAGTGTTTTGCATTCATATCGTCCTGGCCAGAGCAGCTTTGAGGGGTTGCAGCTCTACTGCCCAGATATCCATTTCAGATTCAGTCAGGTGTTGCGGCACTGACACCTCCAGTTGCTCTTAAAGATTGCAATCAGTGACCTCTGATTTGGTTAGCCCAGTTGTCATGCTGTGCTGTCTTGATGTATTGTGAGCGGTGGCAGTACCCAGGGCCCTGGAGACGGAGATGGAAAAGCTGCGAGAGATGGTTGGTGGGGGGCAGGCTTTTCGGGCAAAGATGGGACAGCTTCAGCGGAGTTGACTCTAGCTATTCCGCTGAGCCTCCTTTTTCTTTTTATAAATAAAACAGTAGGGCTTTTAAAGGGGCAGGTTGAGGTAGCGAGGGGGGTTCAGTCACTTTTATGGTCTCACTGGAGAGCATGTAGAATTTCTTTTTTCTTTCTCTGAGTCTACTGCATGTTCGGCAAAGGATTAGTGTGTATTTTCAGCTCGAAAAGTAACTTTTCATTAGTGCCAGCTGGACTTATATTGGTTGCTAATGCAGCAGCTGCTTCTCCATGCTGTTTGGCACAATGCACGTTTGAGACTCTAAATTTCTTGTGCACAGCAGTGTGCCTCTCAGGTGCTTAGAAAGCAGGCTTTTTCATCTGTACAATATTTACGTTTTTTACACTGATGTCATCTGTATGTGGAAAAGTTCTTTAAAACAGAAACTACTTTTTTTGCTTTTAGCCTTCATGCTTCATTACATTTGCTCACCACAGAGTGCACCACCATTTCCCTGTGCTTGTATGCTGTTATACCCAGGAGAATGCCACTTTTGTATGGTTTGAATGTAGGGTTTTATTGTTGTTCTTTGGATACAGCAATCTCCTGGTCATTGAGTCAACAGCAAACAGTAAAAGGGTGGCTTCCTTTACGTGGTATTGCCAAATTATCTAAAATTAACACTGGCTTCCATGAATACCTGGATGGCCTACATTTTGACTAAAAGCCACTTATTAACCAATTGCCCACAGGTGAATAGTCACTGTGAAAAGATACATTTTTTGTCACTCTCACTAAATTGTTGAATGTCAGAGCTGACAGTAGATGAAAGTGTTCACTGCCTGACTCCTCATGACCCGTTTCAGGTACATCTGTTGCTTTCTCTGCAACCCTGTCTATGGAAAATGTCATGTATTTCATCCATGGATAATATTTAGTTTTGCATGTATTACAACACTTTCCATGTCCCTGAATATATTATTTACTAATCAAATGTTGTTTTCAGGAAGTGTTCTTAATAAGGAGACTGTGAATGAAAGGTACAGTTAAGCTTGCACAGGCGATAAAGGAAGATGAAATTATTAAGCACTAAAAAAATCAAAACAAACATGTGGAAAACCCAGTGTGAAACATTAGTTTGAATTTTAGATGTTCTTTCTAAGGCTGTAACTGCCTGTTCAATCTATTTGTGAATGTCGCTAAATGTAGAAAAAGCTGTCGGCTGCATAAAGCGGTTAGACATAAAGATTTTGTTGTTTGATCCCTATTCATCACCATCCATCACTTTTGCTACACAAATGCAAAATGTCCATCGATACCACTTACATAAAGCAAATAAGAAGAACAGATTAAACTACATTCCAGCTCATCTTTAAGACTTAGCATTTAAGATGCCATTGCTATTCAGTGGGTAAGGCTCAATTGTTTAAAGGCCTTGGTGTGAGTCGCCTAGTAAACAAACATAACTTCGGTTAATGTGATACTATTGCAAGAATTGCTTTCTCTGTGTCCTCGAGGTCTTCATCTTGAAGCCATTGTATACAATACTCTGTTGTTTACCTCTTTTATATTTGCTGTTTCTTTGCTCTTTTTGTTTGCACAGGTCACTTGACTATTACCAGCACCAGCTGGAATAACTCTGAACTGGCAGGAAGCTTGTACGCCACATTAAGCTTTTGCTTGAAAGTTGTCCTTTTGTTTGTATCATCTTATCTATGCACATGAGTAGCTATACTTGTGGGACAGGTAGATGGGCCTTTTAGTGGAATTTGCATGTTCTCCGTGTACCTGCGTGGGCTCTGGCTGCCTCCCACAGTCCAGAGAAATGCATGTTAGGTTAACTGGTGATTCTAAAAAAGGAGGAGGTGTGAATGTGAGAGTATATGGCTGTCTTTCTCTGTGTGTTGTGATCGACTAAGTATTTGTCCAGAATGTACCCTGCCTTTTCGCCCATTGCTTTGCCTGCTGACAGTGTTGTGTTATAAATCAAGCACACCCATTTGCCCTGCTCTAAATGCTCAGACTCACTCACTGTTTACAGCCCCAGACAAGATGACCAAAAGAAAGTCTTCGGTCAGTACGATCAGTCTAGAGGAAGCTCTCAGGGTTTCATAGTTGAACCTGTTGAAAGATTATTAGTTGCCTGCAGCTGTCCTTGTCCCTGGATTTCTCTGAGTCTTGCCACCACTTCACTTTCACAGTAATCGGTGACAGTTGACTGTTGGCTCTCTGTCAGTTACCCCGTGGCTACTGTGTTGGTCTCCCAAGGCATGGAAGTCGATGGAGGCATGCTTGCTGTTGTAGTCAGGGCCTTAAACTCCCTACTGAAGCAGCCTGCTCTCCTACCACCACCAAATTATTTTAAAATAATGTTAAAGGATTATTTAACATTATTATCATTAGTATAAAACTGATTATAATATTGACAGCAATAGTCGTGATATGAATTTTGCCAGAACATAACAGTAGAACTCTATTTTAAGCCTTTTACTGATATCTAGCATGATCCTCCATCAAAAAACAGCCAAAAACAAACAAACAAAACAAAGCAAGCACCTCACTGTTCTTCCCTTGTTCTTCCATTACAAGTAATTTTAAGACCAGACGAGGTTTGCACAGTTTTATAACCCATCCTGATTTCCTGTGTCTTTGTCTACAGTAAGACTGAAAAAAAGGCAGATTATTTAATTAACAAGACAACATTGGAACTGAGAGCTCATCAGCTAGTGATGATCAGTTTAATGATCAAAGTTTTAAGGGGCAATTTTTTTTTTGTTTTGTTTTTTTTGAACAAAAATAGTGCAGGTGTTTTTGCTAAGTTGAAGGATAACCCCGGCAGTTACACAGAGAAAGCAGACTCCATTGATGCATCCCTTTCAGCTGAAAAGCCATTTCTGTGCCTGAGACATTTCCTTATTTATAGGAAACTTTGGATTTCACAAAACGGAGAGTTATTCTTCCAGCAATCAGTAGATCTTAGTTTGACAAAGTGGATTGGCCTGAATAACACAACAGCTTTCTGCTGAGTTTTTACTTGTTCCCTGAAGTACCATTTTGACTAAGGCATGTTGGCATAGTTAATTTGACAGATTATAGTCGCCATTGCCAAATTATTGCTTAAACTCCCCTGTGTAGACAAGTAGTTTGGATACGTTGGAGTGTTTAAATGCATGTTTGTGCGTAGCAGTTTGTGTATAGGTAGTTTCATTTACATCCACGTGTGGGCCTGCATGCGTGTGCTAGTTCATGCTTCTTTTATGTAGCTGACCTTAGCCGAGGGTATGCCAGCAGCCATTTATCTTTTATTCATTTTACCAGCCATTTGTGACCAGGGCAGCTTCTCTGGCACTGATGCTTGTTAAAGCAGAACCCGCTCCATGATGTGCAGCATGCTGCAGTTGGTACACTTTGGAGGGCAAGTTACTGTTTTGATTCCCTAGAATTCACCAGCCATTCTCACTATTTTGACAGCCAAAGCAAATGTTGTCATTTAAAAGATCTTCCTGTTGTTTTGTTACCTGCTGTGGCTGCTAGAAAGTCCTTAGCAGCCACCACTGTTTTTGTTTACACCCTGCTAGTTACAGGGAGCTTCTGACTGAGTGTGCAGCTCAAACATCTGTCAACACCTCAGTTTGATAGTTTTAGAAGCCAGACCATCAGTGAGAGACAAAGTCATTGTTCCAGAGCTTCTTGCTCATGCCTAATTTTCTCCACCTGGCTAGGTCATGATTTCATCATTTTGGTACACCAGGTCATCAGAAAATAAAGCATTGTAAGAGTAAAATTACACTGATTGGCAATATGTCTTTGGACATATCCTATCCTGTTTTCCTTCTCTCACCCCAACCGGTCGCAGCAGATGGCCGCCCCTCCCTGAGCCTGGTTCTGCCGGAGGTTTCTTCCTGTTAAAAAGGAGTTTTTCCTTCCCACTGTCGCCAAAGTGCTTGCTCATAGGGGGTCATATGATTGTTGGGTTTTTCTCTGTATCTATTATTGTACGATCTACTGTACAATATAAAGCGCCTTGAGGCGACTGTTGTTGTGATTTGGCACTATATAAATAAAATTGAACTGAATTGAATTGGATAAACAAAACAAAAGAGACCCTCTTAAAACACAACATATAGATTACAGGGAAAAAATTCTTTAAAGTGAAATATGTCCACAAGGATCAATGTGTTTTTTATGCTTCTTGGGACCAAACTGTTAGAGCAACATTCCTACAAAATATAAACCTTGTTTTTCATTTTTTTAAATATTCATAACTACAGCAGAGAGCATGATCTTCAATATGTTGATCCAATATCTCCCACAGTAAACATTCGTGGTTGGAGTTGGTAACTGCAAAGGTCATCGTATGCGATTCGTATCAATTTTACACTCATCAAACATTCACTTGAACCCTTCTGCCCTGCATGGAATAGCAATGATGAGACACTAATGGTGTTAACTTTTCCTTTTCATTGCAACACAGTGAATGTGGCAGTTTTTAAATTTGAAAAGTAGAGCGCTGGTATCCAAATGACACCCGTTGTCCATGATATTGACATCTGTTTTAAAGAGAAAATCTTGTCTAACAAGCTTGTATGGAAGAATCTATATTTGTCATGTTTCTTCTTATTTGTCAAGGCTTTTCTCTTTTGATTCGTAACTAAAAGTATTCCTTCACTTTTCCACTAAGAGAATAACAGCTATCACAGAAAACTGCAAATCTCAGTAAATCATTTCTAATAAGTTAAGTGTCAGTTGTACATTGTTGTTTACACTAAATATTTAAGCTACCATATTTTTATACTCAAGACAAAAAAATTGCCTTTTTTTTTCTTCATAATAATAATAAACATTATATGAATGCCAGGAATAGAGTTTTTACACCTTGGGGACTTTACAAGGTCACAGAGAACTGAGATGAAAATAAAACCGACTTGATAACTTCGGTGAAAGCCCATTTATTTCCCTGGCAGAGTTTTAGGAGAACTTCTTCAAGCCTCTCATATTCAAATGATGGCGAGCGAAGGGATTACATCAAGCATCTCATTTAAATGCTCACTGATTGCTCAAGTTGTTTCTCTGAAGGAATGCTTGAAGAAATTTACAAGACAAAAATGAGATCCCAGGTATCTCATAATGACATGTCATTGGTTTCTGGGGTCACTCTGATTCTACTTAGCTAGTCATCAGCTCTCGGTGAGAACCCAGTTCTACTGTGTGAAATTGTCATTACCAGACTCACTAAATCATTCCTGCTTGATCATCCCCAACACACGAGACTCTGCAACGGAGCTATTATTCCGTACTTGTCTCATGTTGATCACGCAGTAAGATGTGGTATAGATGTCAGTGTCCTCTCCAGAGACTTAAAAGGCTTCCCAGTGAACAGCAACGTTTTTCCCATGTGCTTGTTGACATCAGCTAATATAACTGTTATTAGCAGAGAGAGACTTCCAGATTTAACAAGGAGAAGCTGATTTGACATGTGTCAACCTCTAGTTTTAGTCCTTATTTTTCTCTTTGGCTCCACTCTACTCTGCTGAATCTTTCATGTAGTTTACGTCTTTGATCTAGAGCCTTTGATGGTGGATTGTAAATACAAAACCATCGTGTTTTCTGTTGCTGTCAGGGTTAGTGTTTGACACCTGTGTGATGGATTTGTTCATCAGTTTCTTTGTGTTGAAGAGGCTCCCGCTTTCTTAGTTTGAGGCAGTGAAGGCAGCACGTCTGTCACACTTTGTGTTCCCCTCGGGAAAATAATCCTTAGCATTTGTTATTATGAGGAAGACAGTCAGAGACCTGCACAGATTTGGGTTTTGCTGAATATAAACAAGAGCTAATGTTTAATAATGTGAATCTTCAAGGGGATTCTACTTTGTTCGGGTACTAATTGGCTAAAAATTTGAAAACACTACATCCATTGTTACAAATAATAAGTTCAACATTTTTAATTGTGCTTTGTTCTGCACCTGGGAATAATTTAGATATTTATACATATAGTTTCCCCCTAGCTCTTATTGCATTGTTTACTACAAATAAATAAATAAACTCTCCATCATCCAACCAATTTGCCTTTTCTTTTTCCCCCCCCAGATGATAACTGTAGACTGAGCGACTACCGGCGGCTGAAAAACAAGATTCTGGATTTGCATGACAAACGATACATGGGGACTGTCAGCCATGGGAAACACAAGGACAGCATGGTCGCCAAGAAGCAACTGGTTGATGTCATGTTCAAACGCTTTGATGCAGACAGTAACGGTCAAATAGATGCCAGCGAGCTCTCACAGGTAAGAATATGGGATCAAAAATGAGCTTTACTATGCCACTACATATTCCCCCTTTCAAAAATGAATGCGGCATTAGTGTGTGTCTGGCATGAAGGTAAAATACTGCTTAACCTTGACTCACAAGCTAACCCTGGTCTTAAGATATTTTTTAAAGCATCATTTAGATACAGAATAAAAAGGTTTGTTTCCCATTTCAAGAGACTTCACAGTATCCGTCATGTCTGTCAAAACTTGAGAGCCATTTCATTTAAATGTCTCATCAAAGAGGGATAAAAAGTGAACAAACCATCTGTGCGCTCAGGTGTTTAAACTGTCCTCTTTCATGTGTGCCAGAATTGTGTCCGTTTTACTCCTTTTACCCTTCCCTCTGGTAGCTGTTGTGCATCGCTCAAGGTAAATCTTTTGAAAAGCAATGTGGGTCAAAGGAGCCATGAAGCTTAAGGGGGGCTACAGCCTTTGACCAGCACTACCAAGAGGGATGTTGTAAAAAAGACCTTTTTGTGGCTGCCGTAAGGAAGGAAGATATTCTGTGCATATCAAATAAAGTCTCCCAGTACCTTGGGATTGAGTTAATATAGAGCTTATTTGAATAATTGAAGGGGTAAGCAACCCGCAGTGGTTTTCAAAACCATCATATCAGTTCCTTTTCTTCTGTTATCTTCCTGCTGATCCAGTAGGAAATCCTGTCTGTACAGGGGTCACCTTGGTAAGCTTTGTCAGTGCCCTTTCCTCTGACTCATTAGATTCATTTAAGTATATTTTAGCACTTGAGGTTTTCGGCATACGGCCAAAAAACTAGTGATATTTTTTGTCATTTTCATATTATTTACATATTTTTACATGTTTTAACATTAAATGTTACTCCTTGCCAGCTTGAGAGAAATCAATGCTCGGTGAATAAAATACATAGTCAACAAACCATGTTGGACTGGGTTTTATGGAAAAATATTGCCAATATACCCTGAGTGTTAATTTGAATATGCCCTTTCAACCTATTGAATATTACTTTGGCCTGGTTTTTAAACCTGTTTGTAAAAGACAATTATTCTTTTCCGCTGCAGAGTTGATACCCCCACCCCCACCAGGTATTTTGAATCATGCAGGCTAATAATATACGTCCAAATGGAGGAGCTGTTTGCAGGGATTCCTCCAGGGCTGTTTTTAGCCCTCCTTCCATTTTTGTTGTTTACATATATGGGAAATTTGGCATATTTCATGCAGAGCCAGCCACATAAACCTCATTCACAGGAAAATGGAGAGAAGGGAGCACTTTTGGGAAGGGCAGAAATTGAAATATCAGTGAATTACAGGTGGCCCTAATGGGGGTTTCAACTGAATTTATTATTTTTTTGTTCATACTGATATGCTTTTTTTCATGACCCTACCTGACTTTGGGGTATGCATGCAGTAGTTAACCAAGAAACATTTTTTTCATTTGTTTTGTCTTTTACCTTGGAGAAAATATTGTCCAAAAAAAGTCCATCAGTGCAGGAGTCTAAACTATATTTCTGTTTGCCTGTAGTAAGTGAAGACTATTTACATGTTTACTTTACAGGCATAACAATGCGAAATTTCTGCCTAATTTAATTCACATCAGAATAACTACATAATGACCGAATGACAAATATCACTCTGAAATACGTTTATCAATCTAATCAGTCAGTTAACAAACAAAGGCACTCATGGGTTAATAGCGCTTCAATATCATGGCTCCTAAACATAATTAATAATTGGGTTTTTGATAGATTCTTATGCTTTATTAAGTAGTTCTTCAGAATTTTATTTCAGAGTAATTCATAGCTCAACTTATAGGATGTAAGTTACACAGTAAGGTTCAGACATGACTTAGCTTGTACTGGCAGGGCCGTGCATGTTTTCTTAACCTCATCTGCTTGAGCTGAGACTGGGCAGAGTTCTATCTTATTAACAAATGATAATTTTTAAAGAAGAGATTAATGCAAATCAAATTTGGTGTGAACAGGCCCTCCAAAAGCACTACATAAGCAATTCACACATTTTTCATCAGTTTAAAATTACAAAATTATGGCTGCCACCCGCATGGCCTAAAGCACCCTTTATAATTGGAGCATTCTCTGATCTCATTTAAAAATTCTAGGACAGAAATCCCTCACTTGGACTTACTTGATGTGCTAGAGTGTGCACATGAAGAGAGACACAGGGAGCAATTGTTCCTGCCCTTTTAGTCTAGAGTGCCCTTTTAAAATGGCAAATCAAAACGTATTTTTTCTTCATGCATTCATTGTATCTATCATTGGACCAAAGATAGTATTTGAAGATTTATCTTTTACTAGAAAAAAAAAAATGAAAACACTTCTTCTTGTCCACTGTTGATCCTGATATACTGTGTATTGTCTACAAAAATCATGAAAGATAAAAGATGCTGTAGGATTTGCGGTAAGAAGAAACATTATGTAAGTTTATTTTCAACTTGCATCTATAAACTTTTAAATATAGTACAAATCTCAAGGTTATAACTACTGGAAAATTGCTCTTTTAAATCTCTGCAGAAGTCTAGTCTGAGTCTGTTATTCAGGTCTGAAAATATTTCTAAAAGAGCTGAATTCAAATTAAGAAGAGTGTGAACAGGTGACTTCTGATTCCTCTTTTGGGATTTTGGGGGGCTAAAATAGATATAAAAAATTGATATAATGAATTTGCAAATCTTTTGAAATGTTCACAGCACACACACTGAAGATCTTGCTTCATAAGTCACACATCCTAGTACTGTTTTGTTCTGCAGTACCTAATGCATCCTCTTGACAATGCAAAAGGGTTTTTTTGCAGATTCATTCATGCAGGGTTCACGACTACCTTCTGCTTGCATGAATAACACAGAATCTTATTTTGTTTGTGTGAAAAAATAATAAAGGTGGATAAAGAGCAGACAGATGCAACTTTAAAACTTTTTAAATTGTAAGGGAGATGGTGTGTAAATTGGTATGGTTATGAGGGAAGAGCAGAGTCGAGAGTGAAGGAGATGAAAGCACGTCTGGGATGCTGGAAAATGTTCACATATAGAAAGGTTTCCACCCGTGTATTGAAAGCCTGGAGGCACAACAGGGGGTCAACTTAAGCATCCCAGCTGAACAACTTTTCTGACAGAAACTGTATAGTTATGGTACATAATGTCTGTATTACAAGAATAGGTTCAGTGTAAGTAAAAAAAACTCTGTGTAACTGCTAATTGTAAGACATATGTTCTGTCTGGGTAACCAGCCAATGTTCCATTGGCTTTATAAATTAAGGTTCGATTTAAAACAGGCAGAAGCTGCAATCTCAATACACATATATCTGGTTAACCCATCGATGATTTGCCTCAGATCATTTAGCTCACATGGTCCGCTGAACATGTGCAGGGTATGTTACTACTTTGTGTTGTTCTCTTTTTCTCCAGAGGAGTCACTGGAAAAACAATGTAGAAACAGAAATGGAGTTTATGCATCAAAGGCTGCAATTCCAACACATAAAAGTCTCTTAAATGCCACATCACTCCAGGTCAAAGTAAGAAAAAAGACCAAAAAAGCAAGCAAAGGAAGGAGCAGTGATTTCAGTGATTCAAGATTGAAATGAAAGTTAGGTGTAGTTCACATAGCATCACAAGTAACTCCTAAATTTTGGGCAAGTCATCTGGGAAAGGGAAGTGCGCTGATCCGATGGACAATGCATGATGTATAAAGCCGTCCCATGTGATCAGCATTTTGACAGCTGATCTAGTATGATGGATGTTTTACTGCCAGGGCCATGCAGAAGGTGTTGAATAGGATCATGTTTTTATCAGGATGATGACAAAAACTGCAGTATTTTGGACCTGTTCATCATCTGTTGTGACAGAACTTCATTGACTTTCAGTTTGGCTACAATGCAAATGGTACTGAACATGAACACAGCCTTCACAGACTGACACTTTACTTGAGGGAACTGTAGTACTTTTAAATATTAATCCGAAAAGCCTATGATTAACAAAACTGTCTACTATTTTGTAGTTTTATGAGTGTGCGTTGCTACAGATATTGAAACCACTGTATTTGTTTTTCAAATTTAAACTTTAAGTTGTTGATTGCCTTTGTCTGAGTAAACAAGATGGGAGAAATGGCCTGACATTAAGTAGTTTGTCCACCAGAGGGCACTTTGCAACTTCCCTTTCGGTAACACAGGTTTGAAACTAGCTGATCTAAGCAGATTCGGCCAGTGTAAATCACTAAATAAATAACTACGTATAAGAAATGCTAGCAAAACTTTAAAATGCGCAAAAAATTAAAATCACCGAAATATCAGTATTGGTAGCAGCCTTAAAAATCTTATGTTTGGGCTTTGGTATAGCGAGTGGAGAACTGGAGAAAATAGTTGATAATTGGGCCATTACTTCCTTTTTCGCGCATAATTTGTCAAAACAACCATCAAACATCCAGTAGGGTACACGCTGGTCACGTCACCATTCCATCACAGAGGTGGATTCAAACCCATCATCTTGTTGCTGTGAGGTGACCACAAGTTAACATAAAAAACTTAATTGATCTGAGATAGTACCTGATGGTTTCGATTCTGCATTTCAGCCAGTGCATTCCAGTTTCAGTGAAACAGTTTTCATGGAGATTAGATATATATATATGTAGTACTCAATTTTTCATTTTGCAGTGACCACTTTAATCCAAGGAACGCCTATTGTTTCTTTGGTTTAAACCTGGGGTAAACACATTTTTCTCATCAGTGGACAAAAAATCCATAATAATCTTACCGCCCACTCACATCTTGCGTCAGTTGATCTCAGTAGGTCATATGATAGGGTGAGGCAAGGTCTCACAATGTTTCACCCGAACCTCTGCTGATGACCTTGGCTTATGTGATGAGGCACATGATCAATAGTGGGTCAACAACCATCTTAAGGGAAAACTCCCACTAGGGCTTAAATACCTGGGACTCTCCACCATTTGGTCTTAGAGCTGAAGAAGCTTCTCGGATGAAACGTCTTTAAGAAACTTAAAGAGGTCCAGTCGCTTTTCTTTCCAAGCTCCTTAGATTACCATGGCCTGGATGAATGAGAACCTACGCAGACAATCCATAATAGCCTTTGTTTGCCTCATTCCACTTAAAGTGGACTCAAAAGCAACTGGACTCCTGTCCCTCTGCTGTGTTCAGCTGTTAGGGTATACTTGTCTGGTGGGCAGGGCTTAAAGCAGAAAGCAAGTTTAAACCTACACAGAGATGTGTTAAACCTACACTTCTCTGTGTAGGTTTAGCACATTTCTGTGTTGATTACTCACTGTAGATTGAGTAAGCGGTGCCATCACTGCTGTGGTTTGCTTTAAGAGACATCAAATCCTTTGGTGAAAAACAAAAAATGTTATTAGTCAGCATCTGGCTGATTTATTTAGTGACAAAATTAATTGCATAGAGGTTTTGTTTTCTTGCAATTTCTGTAACGGTACTGAAAAAAAATACACACACACACACGCACGCACACACGCACACACGCACACACACACACACACACACACACACACACACACACACACACACACACAGAATTTAAAAAAATGCTCTTAACCTTCTTTAACCAAAGATTGATGTGTTTTCGTTGAAGGTCATCAAGCAAGAAGGTCTATCTAAGGACATCTCTGAATGCACATTGTTTGACCTGCTGAAGTACAATGACGTTAACAATGATGAACACCTTACAAAAGAGGAGTTTTACACAGCATTTGGTGAGTATGCAGTTTTGTTACTCCCATTGTCTGTTTACATTTTTCAGCAAAATATATATCAGATGTGACTGAAATGCATTTTTTTTATTCACAGTTTTAGTCAATACTCAATAATAGCTCTTGTCTTTAAAAAAAACTATATTTTAAAGTTGATTGTTCATATTGTCCTAGTGCGTAAACATTAAGACAAAGATTTTGGCGTTCTTTTTACCCAGTTGTTAGTTAATTGATTTGGAAAGTAGTGCAGTAATTATGAGTAGTAGAAAACACAGAGTAAATTGAAACCATGGAAACAAAATCTTTCAGATGTCATGACAAAATTAATGTGCATACTCATATTTCATTGCTACTGATGCTTGTTTCTTCTTTATTCTTCTTTTAATAGCATAATAGAATATAATAGCCCTTTACTGTCCTTGTACATGTACAACAAGTACATGTACAACTGTGCCGGAATAAAATATAAATAGTAGACAGCAGGAATAAATGGCAAACAGGAGAAATATATACAATCAAGAGGGATGTATACAAAACAAAAGAAATATATAAAAAATAAGAGAACAAGTAGTGCAAAGCAAAAACTTAGTCTGAATAGAATCCGTGTGTGAGGGGCCTGAGTGATGGGGGTTCTCAGACCATGGGTCAGATTATTGAGGTGGGTGGGCGGAGGGTGGGTTGTGGGGGATAGTGTTTATTGAAAGTCTGCATTGCCCAGGGGAAGAACTTGTTTGTGAGTCTGGAGGTGTGGGACCTGATTGACCTGAGGGCAGCGGGTCAAAAAGGTGGTGAGCAGGGTGCAAGGGGTCACCTGTGGCCCTGGTTTTCCTGAGACAGAAGGATCTGGGAAAATATAAGCAATTTCTTTTAACATGTGTAAAACTTTTGGCCTTCATAAAAGAAATATGTGTTTAATTAGGCTTTGATTGTGTTTTTCTTTGAAATCTGAGAAGGAACTAACTTGTTATTAACATTTGAACTGACAGCCTGTTTCTGTTCTTTTGGCCATTACAAAGTTACGATGGTGGGAAACCTCGAGAAATATTTGATGTCTTGCCAAAGTTTGCTCACTGAGACCTGCAGATTGTTGCCAACAGCATTGTACCATTGAAGGAGTTCAAAGTGGAAATGGTTCAAAAGAAAGCAGGTCACAACTTCTTAGAAACAGTAGTTCAAACCAAATCCCCATCATTAGGCAGCATAAAGATGACAGGTGCTGTATGATATCTGAGTCACACTAACACATGTGCACCAGTTTCTGTCTTTTGTTTCCTTCCTATTCACGGTTCCTCCCTGTCTGACATTTTCAGTCAGCTCAATATCCTCTGACAGAATATCCTCTGACATTTGGCTGGCTTGACACATTTAGCAGTGGGAGAGAATTCATAATCAACCTTCATCTTATCAGCCCTTTGTATTTGAAGCATTTCCTAGAGGAGACAAAAAAAAAAAAGTCACAGGAGCAAATGGCAAAGTGCAAGAGTCTCATCTAGTCTGCTGGATTCCACATCATACATGAATGTGTGGGAGAGAAACCTCTTCTGGCAAGTCACAGAAACACAGAACCCCATTCAATCTGGGGCGAGATTTCTTTGAAGAGTTGAGTTGCTCTGTCTCTTCCTTTTTTAGGTTTCAGTGGATTTTTTTTTTCTCAAGCTTCCAGCTTAACTGCTCACAAGGAAATAGGATATTTAATGTGAGTAAATCTCCCCCTCTATGATGGAGTTTCTTTCAACCTGCTTTACTCCTCTTTTAGACTTTTTCATTTTTTTTATCCTTGCGTGTCACTTTATGTTCCTATTTAGCGACAGCGGATAATTATCCAAGTGTAGAATTAATCTTTGGATAAGCCATTTTTTTTAAGACGCTTTACTGGAAATTGCTTCTATATTGATGTTAATAGTTACAGAGGCAATCAATAAACAATATGCTTAGCACAGCTGAAGTAATGTGTCTATGTCAACAACTTAGAATTTCTGAATATATTGTTATGGAAAATAAACAGAAATAAATCCACAATACTCTCAGTGGTAAAAGTTCTCATGTAACATACTCACTTTGCTGCATATATCACAGTGTGCGATATAAATACATATAAAGCAAAAAAGATTTTCGTTTTTTTATTCCATCCCATGTGGGCAGTATCAGATTGCTCAAAGGAATTCAACTCTGTTCACCTAACACTCAATACTGAATACTGAATACTTGGTTTACCGACGTGCATTACATACCTGGAGGTCATGGTAGTACTCAGCTTGTGTCTTCTTCACTTTATTCATCTCCAAACCTGTTTCTCTCTCCTAAATGCTTCCATCCTTTCAAGATAGGCCCACAGCTCAGAAAGAAATGGTGATAAAAAGGCCACCATCTCTAGAGACTTAACAACTTGACTGAAAATTTTAGTTCCCCTAATTTCTATGTAAATGTACCTATCTAAGCAGGAGATAACAGTCATATAGTCAGTAGAGAGAGGTGATAATAACTCTAGAAGTGTCTTACTTCTAGATACTGACCAGAAAGCCAGCAACCCAACCCACCTCCATTCCTTCAAGTTGAGAAGCAGTGAAGTACTTATGTCTAGTATAAAAATACATTTTTCTAACCATGGAGGAATCAGAAAGGGAAGCCAGTATTAAGATATTTCATCACAAACATCTGATGCAAACCAAGTCATTTTGTTCTATAAGCAGGCCTGAAACATGACAAAAACTGCTCAATTCAGAAAAGAGCTTCAAGCGCTACTCCTAGTTGGTGTTTAGGGAGTAAAGGGCTAAAACCATAGGCAGTATAAAAGATAGATGTAGCAACTGTCGTGGAATTTTCTTTAAATAAAGTCTGCAGCACGGTCAGCTGTGGTCAAGCTATTTATTACTGCATGCAGGAGAGCAAACGCACACATCAAAACATCACAGGTTCATAGTAATGAGCGCTCTAACCCTGGGGAGTCACAGCATCCCTTTTATACCCTCACGCACAACTCTCTGTATCTTCTCAGTTACAACAGGTTTCTGTCCCAGTTACAACAGGTTTCTGTCCCAGAGTTTCGTCCTTCTACGCCCTGACAGTTAGCAGATAACATAGTGAAACATCATTAAGCAAAGCTAAGCAGTTTTCACAAGGTCATATTGACACATACACATACTTCATCTAAGCATGCAAAGGTTATACAAAAATCCTAGAATGAGATTCTAAACACCTACATCTAAATGTATGACAATGTGAAAACTAGAATTTTCCCCATTACATAATCATGACATCAGACATTGGTATTTTGATCTTTTGAAACTGGATCTGACAAGTGAAGGATGGACCTGACTATGGAACCTTACGCTCATTGGGTAATGACTTGTGAATGACAAGTGGTTGGTAAATGAGGACATCCTCCTTTCTGCTTCTTTACAGAGGTCACAGAGCAAGGGAGCCAAGGGTCATTTTCATGTTGATCTTTATACAACTGGAAGTCTTTTTGCAAGTCTTTCTAGTCACTTCCATTTGGGCCTCACTTTTCAAACCTGAAACTTACATCCATCTTTTTTGCTATCGCAATTTAAAACCAAGTAACATGTGATCTACTACAGTAGATTTTTTTTCTTTTGTTTAAATGTGACTTTGCTAGTTTGCTAACTAATTTCAAGGTGATGTTGGGTGGCCTTCTAGTTTTCAGTCAGCGTCAGTAACACTGGGGAGATGAACATATTGCTAAAGTATAAAAATGTGTATATTTAAATAAAATTCATCTCGACATGAACAGGTAAGATATTTAAACAAGCTCACAGAAATACAGAATCACCTTTACCTGGTCCACCCCAGAGAGAAAAAATGTGTAAACCCAGACTGGTTGGCAAGTGCTGGAGTGCTGGAGTTTGGTTTGATTGCTAAAATTTCCCAAATTTCCCCTTGTGGGACAATTAAAGGATTATTCTATTCTATTCTATTCTTATTCTAAATCTCCTGTTACACTGGTGTAACTGGCAATTTAGCTCTGAAAAGCTCCTTGAATTGCTTTAATTGGTAGAAGATTGTCATGGTGACAGTAGTCACTCTTCCTAGCCATTTAATAAAAGCCAGATTTGAGAAAAAAAAAAGTCTGTTCTAGAGAGTTGACTTTTGAAATCAAAACGTGGAACATGTCCATTATAGCGTGTCTTGAGATGAAGGGGACACCTGGTCATTCTGCTGGGAAGACAACCCAGACTCCCAAAAATATATATCTCTGGTAGATCACCACGCTGCATACTGTATTTTGCCCTGATGCTCACAATCATGCAACATAAACGCTAATTAGAAAGGCATTTATTTTTATAGTATCTTGAACTTACTAAAAACACAAGTCAATCAGTTTTACTGAGCGTGGCTAATCTATTTTATTACTGCTGGTGGTGTTCTGTCTGTGCACAGGTAGAAAGCAGCTATATAATGAAACACACTCTTAATTCTTTTCTTCTTCTTCTTTTTTTTTTTTTTTTTAAATCTGAGTGGGCTGGTGCACAGCTGCTGATAATACTGCAATAACAGGCATCTCCAGTATAAATCTGAGTCAGAGCACTGAGCATTTATTTCAGAGACTTGTAGGTTGTAGCCTGTGGCCTGATAGAGCCTGGTCACAGAGCTTGGGGTAAAAATACATTGTAAAGTTATAGTTTCTCACTTCATTGGCAACATAATCTCTGAGTGGCAGCTATAAAAATCTATGCAAATAACTTAAGCGCTGTCGTAAACTGAGCACGATCATAAAGTAAATCCGTTGATTCAGTGTATCCAGAACTATGGTGTGGCTTGGAAATGAACAGCGGTAAAGGCAGAATGACTCTCCATGAAAACGACACCTGTCTGACTGCTGCGCTAATAAGGACCCTTTGCACACCTTTATGGAATATTCAAAGCATTGCAACATTGTTTGTCAGGACAGAAGATAAGATTTTAATGTCCATGCATTATTCATTCCTCCTTTGCATAGACTGGAAGGGGGTTGAGAATCAATTTGCTTCAGCTAGCAGTAAGGAAACTGTCTGGCAGAAGTGATGTCTTTTAATTAGATGATGTTACAGATATGAATGATGTCTGCCACGCTGCTGATAGTGAGTACCATGTCATCGTTGAATAATTTGGTGAATGATGGCTCAGTGCATCATGGGTAAACAGATAAGGTGTCATCTATCACAAAGTGTCATTAACTTTTGGTGCGGGAGTGACAGAATACATTGCACAGACACTGAAGCACCCGTATCATGCTCATTACCAGGCACCTTGATTTTATTTTGGAATCTCATAGAAAAGTTTTACATGCTTAAACTATCTTATTTATCTTTTACATACTGTACCACCTCTTGCCATCCTTTATCTGTAGCACTCAGTTTTAGAGTCTGTTTCTTTAACACCTGTCTTCCAAAAAGCCCAGTCTACTCTGATTATTTGTAATATTTTTTTGTAATATATCTATTATTGCCAAAGCACTTTCTGGATGGATGCAAACTGCATTCCGTTGCCTTGTACTTGTGACATGTGCAATGACAATAAAGTTGAATTCTATTCTATTCTATTAGTTTTGGCATTACAAAAACTACAAAAGCCATTTTTTGTAAACTTTTTGGTTGTATTAAAATGCTGCAATGGCAGCAAATACTTTCATTCATATAGTGATGGAGACAAGTGACAGAAAAAAGACCTGGACTACAAATGAGCTGTTTTAGTCCAGCAGCATTGTTTCCTTTGAGAGAAGTCCGTTTGGCATTGGCAAATGCACAAAAAGATATGTCCAGTAACACCTGTCATATTAGAGTAGAGCAAAGTATATGAGGAATCTTATAGCATTACAACATGAAAATAAACTCAACTATGGTAAATATACATATCTCACTAAATACGAATGTCAAGTCAAAGTCAGCTTTATTGTCAAAAACCATATGTACATACAGCAGTTATACCTGCACTACGGCGTTTGATGTAAAGTACGAATTTTGTGCTATGTTTAGTCAGTATACAGCAGCAGCACTTGAATTATTTTATTTTTAAAAGAAGATGCTGTTGTTTACACATGTGGGAAATGTATCACGCTTGCTACTATATATGTAGTTAGTAGGGTCCTTTCTGCTTTAATGCTAAATCTGATACTTTCCTCAGTGGAATAGTAGAATATAAATATTCCCCGTATTGTGGAAATCCATCTCTTTCTTTACTTTACTCAAATGAAACAACTACCAGATACAATAAACCACAATAAGTGAAATATAATAGTTTTAAACAACAAAACAGGATAGGAAATTTAGTATCTTAAAAACCTCCTGCTGTCTTTAGGGCTGAGCAGAAGGTGCTACATCAGTTCAAAAGGCACATAGAATAAAGTGCTACTTTAGACTTTTTGCACTCTTTTGCACACTTTGGCAAATAAACTTTTGTTGTATTTAAATTCAGGTACCAAATCCACAAGTTGAAAGAATGGACAGTGTCTAAAGGGTAGTTGAAGATTAGCTAAGTCGGGTGCATTTAGATTGAGGGCTTTTGAAAGCTGATGCGTGCAATTCACACAGTGACTGAATCCTTGTGTTAGTGAGGTTTTTAAGCTCTTTGAAGTTGGCTGTACAATCACAATGTGCTTTGCCTGTGCACCGCACAGTTTAAATGTTATTAGTTTGGGAACACCTACTGAATGCAATCTTGAGGCATACTGCTTGGCAGACAACAGTGAAAATGAATTTGAAAGTATTTGGAAAGATCTCTCTGGATGAAAGCAGCCTGAGGCTAACTTTTTAGTTTGAAAATTTATCTCTAAAACCCCCCCCCCTCTCAGGTCCATAGACATTATACAGATTTGAGGCCTTGTCTCTTACATTTAAACTGTAAACTGTATTTGCCCTACTTTAGGTTATATCCTGTTAGCATGACAGAAATAGGTGGTTTATTTAAAGAATGTGGGATGTAGTGTGTAGTTTATAGAATATACAATATTTGACTGATTCATAGTAATGACATACTCCACTCCTTGGGTATCAACATATTGATCTGAACCATGACACCTGCTGACAAAACACACATCCAATATATACACCTCTTTGATTTCTGCTGAGACTAAAAAGCCTTGGAGTGCCCGTTTGCTTCCTGAAGGATTGGTGGGAAGCTGAGATGGACTGTAACGTGAGCTATCATATATTACTCTTGTGATCCTCACACAGAAAGAATTTTCTACTGTCTGCATCAAAACACATGATGTGTATTTATGTATGGGTTATCCACCATATCCATCTACCTACAGCATGATTTTTCCTGGTTCAAAATGAGCCTTGGGCAGCTGACTGCATTTTAGCACGATTGATCAGTATGCAGTTAAGGCAATAAATCTGTGTTACTTTAACAAAAGCCTATTTCTGTCCATTTTTGTTAAACAAAAGTGTTTTATATTAAAAATATAATATAAATAATTCAAGCCTGGTTATTTTGCTTTGGGGGAAGGTCAAAATGAACAATACATTTTTCGAGTGCAAAAATAATCCAGACACATGTGAACACACCTGAAATTATTATGGTATTAGTGCAATATCCAGTTGTGTTTAAAGATAATGCTGTGGTACCGTTATAGTTTGCCAGTCGTAGACATTATAAAAGACAGATGTAATTACATAATGTGATATATTGTTTTCCGAACTCCGATGTTTAATTCAGTTAAATTTTATTGACACAGCGTCAATCAAAAGGTACTTTATATTGTAAGGTAGAGACCCTACAAAAATAAAGAGAAAACCACGGACCCTTTGAACAAGCACTCAGTGACAGTGGGAAGGAAAATGCCTTTTTTTTTTTTTTAGAAACCTCTGTCAGAACCAGGCACAGGGAGGAGAAGCAATCTGCAGCAACAGGTTGCAGGTAAAGGGAGGAAGACAGGACAAAAGGCACACTCTGGGTTTCCTCTACACATTTTAGAGAACAGCCAGAGATTAATAATAACTAATGGTCAAATGCAGAGTGCTTTGTAAGCACATAGTGAGTGAAGAAGGTGAGTGAACAAGAAACACAGTGCACCATGGGAAGCACCTGGCTGCCTAGGTCTATTCCAGCATAACTAAGGCAGGATTCAGGGTCACCTGATCCAGCCCTAACTATATGCTTTATCAAAGAGGAAAGTTTTAAACCTAATCCTGAAAGTATAGAGGGTGTCTATCTCCTGAATCCAAACTGGAAGTTGTTTCCGCAGAAGAGGGGCCTGAAAGCTGAAGGCTCTGCCTCCCATTCTACTTTAAAAGGAACCACAAGTAAGCCATAAGGTGGAAGGGACATACTCTATGTCGGTCATATAGTACTAATAGGTCTAGATAAGATGGGACCTGATCATTCAAAACCTTGTGTGCGAGAAGAAGGATTTTATTTATCCATTTGAAGCCTCAAGATGAACGTTTCTTTCATTAGTAGAGCCCAACCCATATCAGATTTTTAAGGCGGAAAATTAGAGACTTAAAAATATATCAGCTCATATTTTTGTTATTTTAGACGCATGAAACATAAATAGCCTTCCCTAACATCTGTTATGTGTAGTTATTTATGAATCCTTAATAAGATGAATGTCACTTAAAAATCTTGTTTGATTGGATTGAGTCATGCATTACTCATTCACCCAACTCTTTACTCAACTAAGCTGGTTGTTGTGTTGGTGGCATTCCAAAAGCTTGTTACCTAAAGGGAAATTGCAGAGTGCACTGTGGTGGACTTATTGGTTAAACTGCTCACTCAATTGTTATAATAATCCCTCTTTTTGAAACATTGCTTGTGTATTACCTTCATTTTTCTGACCCAATGCCATGTTCCTGTTTTTTACTGTATGTTGCCAACCAAATTATTGTCAGTGAATTTAAAAAAATTATATCAATTAAAGTTAACCTAAGTTTGGGCAAATACTAGATTCACTTGAGAAAACATTTCCAATTAGCTGCTAGATTAAATGCTCAAATTTATTAGCCTTTTTAAAATTGATTTGGTGGAGCATAACAATTCTGGCTGTACAGTTGTGATTTCCTTTTGGTTTTTATTAATTATCTTTCCTTGTTTCTTTTTTATTATAATTGTTTTTATTCACATTCTCTTTCTTTTTAACCTAGTCCACCTCTAATCTTGTGTTATTCCATGTGTGGTGTAATACCGACTTTGCCAGGCTTGAAAATTAGTTGACTTAGTTGACTTACACCCTTTACTTCTCTTATAATTAGACATCCAAACCATCAGCCAGGTCTCCTCTAGGAAAAGCTGCTTCCATTAAGTCAAGTTTGCTGTTATTCAGCACCCATGGTAGAGCGAGAGTTAATGGATAATCTGACTGCTGCTTGTCAAAACCCCTGCTGAGTGTTTCATTCAAGTGCTAAAATGGTTTCATAACTCATGGCTCATTTTCAAACATGTTTCTGCTATATCTCCAGAATTTATTAAAAGAAGAAGCTATTTTACTTTTTAAATTTGAAGCAATCCTCAAGTGGAGTACTTTTTAGTTTAGTGTGGAAAAAATTAATCCATCACTGTAGTATAATTCATCTTGACACGATTCATCACCCTGCAAACCAACACTGTTGGGGACAAGGGGGACCAGTCCCCCCTGCCACCCCAATACGTTACATCTCAAAGAACACAGTGGATAACTATTGTAAGATAAATCCAAATAAAAGTCCCAAACCCAAAAAATTAAAAGACAGAACATCATTGCACAACACCTTGTAGTTAAGCTAAACTCTAATTTGTTTTTGCTGTTTTTGTTTAGTTCAGTTTTCTATAAGCTGGGAACTTTACTGTATGCAAAATGATTATAAACCCCAATTTCAGTATATGCTTTGCAGTTTCACTATGCTATGATAAGGTACTCAGTGAGTTTACTTGTGAAACATGTTTATCCATGGCAGCTAGTTCTGTGCACAGTGAGGATGGAAACAGTAGGGCTTCAATGAATTAACTCTTCACTAGTGTTCATGTGCCACTGAGGGAACAGGTTTAAATTCCCAGTGAGGAGAAACTTCTTACAATACATTCTACAGCCCTCTGAGTGAGAAAGGTTCAACTTGCTTTTCTGGCTGTCAGGAATGTTTAGGAGTTCAGCATAAATGGGTTGCTGCATTCATTTGCTTCTCTCAGCATTTAACATCGCCTGTCATCTACTTGAAGGTGTAGCCATGCACCATTTGCAGCTGTTCAGCTGGGCTGTAATGTTGGCGTAAAACTAGCAGAAAGCCAAGACAGTTGGGTGGAAGTGTAGTGTAAAGGTGCTAAATATACTGCCCCTTTAACACACACAAACAGGTGCCTGATGTTTGTCAAAATAGTGCATCAACACACACTGGAGTCAGCATTAGTGGCCTAGTGGCTTTTATATTTAAGAAATAAGAAGTCATTGAAATATAGCCTCTCTTATGCTGTAGCTTAAGTGCTGTGTGATTTACTTATAGCAGGAAGATGGAGGATTTTTTTCATTACTTGTTTTCCACAAGGTAGCTGTGATAAAATTAGTCCAATTAGACATCCTCTTAAGCTCTGTAGCATACTAATGCAGGCCGTCCCTCAGGATCTCTACCAGCAGCTTGGAAACAGACTAGAGGCTGATCAGCCAGAGGTAATGCACTCACAAAGGCCATTTGTGACTGTTTTAAAGCCATCCTGATGTTTAGAATGTTTGTGGGAGAAGGATGGAAGGAGATAATAATAATCATCTCACCTTTTACCTAATACCTATAATTTTTTTGCATATTTAAGATTGTTTTAGCAAGCTGCAAAAGCAGTTATTTCTCTTCCTTCACAAGATGGTGAAAGGGGACACGAGATACTGAGATGCCGCTCTTATAGCTGTGCATTATATAATCATCTCTCACAAGCACAGATTCATCATAAAAGGCAGCTCGTTGTTCTTTGACCTGAAGTTGAGCAGCAGTGTTTTCCGTGTAAACAAACCCAAATTTATTATTTATTTTGCAGAATTCACTTGTGCAAACGTTAAGTACAGCTGCCTCGGAAAATATCGATTACAGTTATTAACGTCAAAGCTCAAAAGATCTGCTCAGACGATCTTAATTACAAGTACGTGATGATGAGTTAACAAGCCCCATGTCTGCATCTGTTTATATTTTCCTGTCTGCTTATTTATTCTTTGAAAAATTATTAAATAATTTGCTTATTTTGCATAAAGAATTAAGTAAAAAATACAGTGAAAAGCCCTGGCAATGTTGAAAAAAGGAAGGCATCGCGTAAGACACAGTAATGAATAGCAGCTCTAGTGGAATAAGAAGACAGTGCTGCTGTGTACATATACTTATTAATATAAAGAATATACTGAAATAAGAGAACCATTATTACTTCACATCCATTCTCTTCTGCTTATCCAGTTCAGGGTCACAGTCTCTATCCCAGCTGTCTTAGGGCAGTGTACACCCTGGACAGGTCGACAATCTGTCTATGGTGGTTTGGTCAGAGAACTGTAAAAAAAAATGTTTCATAGTATCATAATATACATATTCTGTGTAAGCTCAGCCTTTTTTGAGCTCACATAAGACTGTTTTGAAATAATTGGTGTTTATAACATGCAATCAACTTCTTGTAGGTAATGTTGTAAGCTGTAATTTTCTTCCGACTACATGTTTTTCTCCTCTGAACAACAATTATGGTTATGTTAAACCTTTCATTTGTACTCTCTCACCAAGTTTTCCCACTCATGTCAAAAACTGCTTTTTGGTCTTCACAGCTAAGTTGTTTCTGCATTTCGAAGTAAGATGGAAAAAAATAAAACCTGGAATGTTTCCCTGTCAGCAATGTGGGTTTGTCTTAATAAACGCATAAAAGTCACCTGATTAGTGTTTTGTTTCTTATTACACAGGGAACTATTTTTTTTCCTTTAAGTAGTGCAACAAGCCACAGCGGTTCAACATGAAAAGCAAAAATACGAATCTTCTTTGGGAAAACAAAGGAAATGGGAATGTTTCACCAGTCAAACTATTTTCTGTCTCTGCCAAACATCCAAGTCCACCGAGTCATTCATGCACTATATCAAAAACACAGAAGCAGAGACTCCATTCTTCTTGCTCTGGGAGAGAGTTTGCACAAATCAAGTCAACCATCCAAGATCAGAGAGTATTCAGATGAATGTGTATTCTGTGTTTTTGGGGGGTGTTTTTTACCTTTGAGTCTATGCATATGATCTATGAATACTGAGCATCAGGGAAAAATGCTTTTATCTCCTCTTCAAAATGTCAAACTCAAAAGCAATTGGGGCTACACAGGCGTTCAGCTTTGGTAATATTGAATGTCATTAGGATTGAGCGAGGGAGTAAGTTAGAAAGGAATGAAAGACTTGGTGAAGAAAGACAGCTCGAGTGAGCATGTATTTGAGAAAGAGGTCGACAGAGCATGATAGAGGATGGAGTAAGAGGGTTGGCTAAGCAACCTTGGTGCAATTTGTCTTCATGCAGCTGGTCCTTTGCAGGGTCCTCTAGGCAGAGCCTATTTTCCCTGACAAGCTTGTTGCCTCCAGTGCAATAGGTGATTTACCTCGCGCCGTGCCACTGACCAACATCCCCTTCTGAGAGCAGAGGAGAGTAAATCAAAAGTCTGGACCTTACCGTTAATCACTAATTACAGGTCGAACGGTGAAGGTTGATCCTTCCCTGGGGGCTGAGTCCCTCAGGCCTCAAATCAGACCAAAAAGAGGAGCTGGTGCCACTTCCTCCACTGATAAATCTTTAACACAGGAGCTGCTGCACGCTAAAGGCTTACAGCTGGCTCTGGCGGCCCAGACTCCCCTTTCTCTGAGGATTTTCTCATTCGGGTCGGATCCCTTCCCTTCCATCCCATCCTTGCTCCACCCAATAGCTAAAGCTTGCCTGCCTGTCTGCCTGCCCTCTTTCTTCTTAAAATTCTCCCTATACCTTCACAGATTTCTATCCCCCCGGGGATCAGCAGCAAATCGAGTTTGTTGCTTGCAGCGTATTCCAAAAGCATTAAGATACAAGGGTGTTGTAATTGAATGGTTAGGGAGGACATTATTGAAGGAGATTTTTGTCAGTGTATCCACCCACCACCACCTCAGCACCATGTAGAGCACCAAGTAGCTCCTTGGAGTGTTGATCTGCTGGCTATATTGTTATCAGTGTCGAGGGAGGAGAAGGTATGTGGCTTAGCCATGAGTGACTGAGGATCTACTTTCCTTAAATCTTTGCTTTCTGCATAAGGGCTATTTTATTCTGTTTTGTTTTCCTTGCGTTGTTTTTCTACTTACTATCCCATTTATATTTTCTTCTGGATATTGTTCATTTTGCCTGACACCTTGATTGCTTCATTTTGGGTTGCTATGACTATAGTTAATGTAACATGAATTTGGTAAAAGTACACTCAGACTCAGCCCATTATTTTCTTATCAACTTTGATTTAAACAAAGTTGAAGTACAATTAATACCCATTTATTACAGGAAGGATAAACATAAACCAAACTTACCCAAAAGTCAGGATCCCGTACAAATTGCCAACAAAAATAGAATGCAATGATCTCTTAAATGATTATTGATAGTAGTATAAAGAGTACAGATCAAATGTTTAAACTAAGAAATGTCTTTTTAAACATATATAGTCATTTTGAATTTGCCTGCCAAGCATTTGAAAGGAATTTATGACAGAAGGTAAAAAACCAGTGGACAAATTGTGTGATTCTTAAATAAAAACAGTGACTGACACACACACACACACACACACACACACACACACACACACACACACACACACACACACACACACACACACACACACACACACACACACACACACACACTCTCTCTCTCACACACACACACACACACTCTCTCTCTCTCACACACACACACACACACACACTCTCTCTCTCACACACACACACACACACACACTCTCTCTCTCACACACACACACACACACACTCCCTCTCACACACACACAA
>VUQG01015280.1:40349-57708 GCA_015106755.1 Etia nguti
ATGCAGATGTACGTGCACGTGCACACACACACACACACACACACACACACACACACACACACACACACACACACACACACACACACACACACACTGAGACACACACAAATCCTCTTGTGGAACATCTGAAAAGTAATAAGTGGCGAATCTAGAGAAATGTCACCTTGTCTCTTAGATACTGACAGCTTTAAAAACAGAAGCAATTCTTCCATTTTGACAACTTATAAGTATTTAAGGCTAGTGACACGAGCTGGAGGTGCTGCTTCAGTTTTCAGTGGTATAGCCTGCAGTGTCCTTAAGAAAACACAGCAAATGTGCACTAGGTCATGAGTTGCATCAGTAGCACTTATTTGCAGGGTTGTGCACTATGGGTTTGCTCTCCCAGGATCAAACCCTCAAACTTGAGTCCTGCTGTAATGTCCTCAGGCTCTTGAGAGAGAGTATTTGGCAAACATGACCAATGCCATTGGGTCATTGTGCACCTGAACACATCACATTGAAAACTGTTTTTTTTTTTGGCATTCCAACACAATCTTTACTGTCCACCAACCCTACACCATACGTTTGGGTCCTTACAACTTTCTTATATTCAGAACAGACTTTTCAAGGGGTGACATAAATGTATCAAGTATTTTTACACAAGGAAACCACAAAGATAACAGGCAAATTTCAGGCAAAATTTTAACTCTTATAAATGCACAATGTCCAGTGGGTCAGTAACATTCTACCCAAGGGACAACAGAGTCAGAGGATTGCTTTAGTTCATCTTTCTCTAGGAGGAGTCTTTTCTCACCAGACTTTAGGGTAGGTTTAGTGTCGTCATTGTGCCAGATTGTAAATGTCCGACAGATTATAATAATTGGCTAGTCAAGTAAGTTTGCAATATGTTAGTACAAGTTATATGCTATCTGTGGCAGTGGATCCACTTTGTTGAAACATGATGAAATACTGAAGAGTTAAAACCAAAGACAACAGTGTATCTGTAAGCCCTGAAACAGCCTTTCCCTTGTTGACCTGAAGTTGCCCATGTACCGCAATACTGCATAAAAAAAACATGCTTAATGAGGTGCTATAAAAGTAGTTTTTACTCCTAAATGTTTTTCCATTTCCCTTCAGTCATTATTATTTATTTCCATCCATGACAGCTCTCATATCACCCCCGCTGACAACTGTTGTCATGTCTTTATTACATACAAACAGTTCTTAATTAATCAAATGTGTTCCATCAAATGACTGTCATATTACGGTGTCCACAGGGGAGATGTTCCAATCGTTTATGAAGCTGGTTATTACTTTTCATGTATCACTTTCACCATGCTTTTTATAAATCAAAACAAGTGGCAGGTTTATTATTTATTTCCATCTAAAAAAACATACTGTCTGTGCTGGGCATCACATGACATTTTACCATTAACCAACAACATAGACTGACTAAAGAGCAAATATGTTTGCTTTTTAGGTTTGTTTGTGTTAGTTTGAACGTGTTTTTTCTTTTCACCTTGAGTATTTGTGTTCAAGATAATTTGTTATTCAGAAGGAAACACTTAAATTTTCAACTCCTAGGGGATTGTAGTGCTGACACACACACACACACACACACACACACACACACACAGGTTCCTCATGTAAACACAAGAATTATTAACAAAGCATTATAACAAAATAACTAATTATTAACAAATCTAAAGTGCATCCTTTAAGTTTATCCTTCAAGCTCGGGTCCTCTACCAGAGGCCTGGAGCTTGAAGATCCTGCACAGTATCTTTTCTGTTCCTAGGACTGTGCAGTTCTGGACAGAGATCTCGGATGTTGTTCCTGGGATCTGATGGAGCAGCTCGTCCAGTTTGGGGATCACTGCCCCGAGTGCACCAATTACCACAGAAACTGCTGTTGCCTTTACCTTCCACATCTTTTCTATGTCCTCTCTCAGCCCTTGGTATACCTCTAGGTTTTCAAGTTCCATCTTCGTGATTTGTTATCATGGATATAGCTGACCGTGTCGTTATCACGTTATAACTACATCTATCACTATGGCCTTCTGTTTGTCCACCACTACTGGTTAGTTAGCCATCACCAGTTTATCCGTCTGTATCTGGAAGGCCCACCAGATCTTAGCTTGGTCAGTCTCAACCACCCTCTGGGGCGTATCCCATTTTGTCCTAGGGATTTCCAGGCCATGCTCGGCACAGATGTTCCTGTATACTATGCCAGCCACTTGGTTATCATGTTCTGTTTATATACTGACTTCTAGCGTCTTGCTGTTATGTCCTGAATTGTGTCAGGGGCATCTTAAATCACTTTTTCATCAGTTGACTAATAAAACAATTTCTAGAAGAAACTGCAGCCTTAGAAATTACAGCAGAGTTTGTTCAACACTTCACTAACAGTATAATCATTTAAACTTAGTTATTCTTCACTCAGAAGAAAGGGCTCTCATTAATCCTCTAATTTTGATGTAATCCTAGCAGTGATTTGCCTGAGCTTAAACAGGGTTTCATTGGGCCAAATGTGAGATTATAAGTCTTAACTCAAAGCTTCCCACTGAAAAGAAGTATGAGTTTTCTCCCGGTCTCAGTGTGATTAGCTTGGATCTAACACGCTAGCCAAGTTCACAGTTCAAAAACACAACAAGTGGACCAAACACGGCAAATGAGTGAGAAGGTTAAAAAAAAGCAATCAGGAGCCATTGGTACAAGGGCCACAGGAGTCATGCTGTAATTGAAGGTGTTCTCATCCTCATTCTGTGGGCTGTGGCAAGTGAACACTGTTGGACCTGCTCTTTCATTAGGTTTTGTATTTCCTGCCCTTAGGAGCAGAACAAATTGAGTCTCTGTTTCCTTTTGCTCCATTGCTCATTACCCAAGAGAAAGATTAAAAGGCATTCTTTCACAGGCCGCATTACATAATATCAGCAAAGAATGTCGGACTGTAAATTGTACTTGTTGTCTCTTCGAAATACTGGACGCACAAAGGCATTAAACAACTGCAGCCATGGTGACCTCTCGCCAAGCCACCCGATCGAGCTTTCTTGCAGTACTCTCTCTGTGTTGGTCTCATCATCATCAGAATTAGGATTTTCAACACTTTGACGTATTGCAGAAATACTGAAGTGAGCAAAACACTAACTCTGGTGGAGGTGAGGGGTTGTGTTTCCGTGGGGAACCTCTCTGCACATAGAGAATTTTTTTCTTTTCTTTACTTTTTTGATTTCAATGTTACTTTCATCAGAAAGTGTGTACTCCTGGGCTTTTACAACAGCATGGAGATGTTTTAAACTCTCAGAACACTGAGCATGTTAAAAATATTCCAGCTTTAAGTTACAAAGCACCACGCTTCAGTTGAGATTTTAGCAGTCAGCCGAAGAGTAGTACTGGTGCCTCCCAAAAGTGTCAGGTTTGTTCTTTTAGCTAAAAAAGAAATACATAGTGGTGGACACAGGCTCTGCAGAGAGGCTGATAAAGCAGAACTTCCATTAAAGTATCTTCACATAAATTATGCAAAGTATTTACAGAACGTTAAACTTAATTCCCTCTCATTACTGTGCAAAATGCAATAATTGTGCTGCCTCAGTGCATATTTTAAAAAAGAAGTGTCTCCCACTATAGCACGGTAGCAACTAATTGAGACACGCTTGTATTGTGTGTTCTTGTTTTTATGCTTCGTTAAGAGAAAGATGTGAGAAAACCATGAATTTTGAAACATCTCAGTGGGTAAATTGTGAGCCATTAGAAGAATGAAAAGCCATGAATACTCAATGTAGAAAAAATATAGGATGACTGAGTTGAATTCAAATTTTTACTGTCAGCCTTCATGTTCAAAGTTTAGAGTGGCCACTTTTACTCAGCAGGTTAATTGTTTCAAAAATCATAAATTGAGCCAAAGACAGTCAATAATTTTTTTTTGTGAATCTCATCAACAGATGCGTACCTGCTCACCCTTCCAGAGGACCAGAAAGTCAGCGTGACAACTGTAACGGTGGGCCAGAGTGCTGTGTTGACTTGCGCCATCACAGGTGAACGGAGACCTCCTATATTGTGGAAGAGAAACCATCAATATCTGAACTCCTTGAACCTGGAAGACATAAATGTAAGAGCTGGCTGTCAAAACTGCCTTTAATTTATTGTTTCTAAATAGATCCAATCTAGTTACATGTGCATATAACTTTGAATAGCTCTAATTATTGCATTTTCAAAGCAGCAAGTCTCACCAATTTGCAGTTTTTGCAGTTTCAGGGCTGTCACTTTTTTTTTTTCCTTTTGAAAAAAATTACGCAAAAAAAAAAATCCCTCCTATATTTTCTTCTCATCATATTTCAGCTTTATTCTTTTGGCAGTGGCTCAGATTGTCAGCGCATTTTATTTGACTGTTGGCACTGGCTTTGTGTTGTAGGCCTGACAGTAATCCAGAATGTCAGTTTGTGTTCCTGGTGTCTGTGTTTAGAGACTGCTGGGAGGGGCTGGGATTTCAGACAAAGACAAAAGATGAAGGGGGATACCGAAGGGGTTCAGCCCTAGAGGAAGGACCTACTTTTACAACTTGGTGAAAGACTGCGTGTGCGTATGTGTCGGCGTTTTAATCTGTATGCACGGCCCCAGACAGCCCTCTGTGTCACTTTCATCCACATCAAAAGGAGCACGGATACTTAACGTAGCGAGATACACAGAGAGGTACAGAGGCAGAGCTCCTTTGCTTTACCCTTTTCCTCTCCATGTGTCTTGGCTGACCAAGATGAGTGTGATACTGCTGTGCATAATTAAGTCAACACTGTCGAAGAAGATAAAGGGAAACCCAGCGAAGCCACTAATGTAACATTAAATCTTGATGACCCTTAAAATGAGTAAGAGGCGCCCAGCTGTCGCCAGTCATCCTTGGCACCATCAACTGGCTTTAAACTAGTGTGCTGGTACTGGATGGAGGTGATGTGTGACTATTATAGAAACCTGTGCCAACCCCATACGTAAGTCAGATTTTTTCTTAAGAACGCTGTGGATATCTTTCGGAGGATTTATGGAAGTGAAAAAAAAGTGAAACGCAAGGTTTCGTAAGGTCAACCTGGACTTTGATCTGTCTTTCATATATGTTTTTTTCAAGAACTGTTTTGCTGCTTTGTTTTTTTGTTGTTGTTTTTTTTGCAAGATTCAATAGAACCAGTTTTTGTTTCATCTTCTTATATTGCCTGAAGACACGGCAGAGTTCAGCATCTCAACGAGAGGTGTTCTTTGTCTGCTTTTTATGCACAGTCATCTGTTTCCACAGTGACCAGTATCAGATCTTGCTCAGGTGTAGTTTCAAGTCAAATGTCAGCTCAGGGATGAAAGCTTCTGCTCCTGAATGAGGTTCATTATGAAAAAATGCTTTGTCTGAAGTTAATCAATAGCTGGGAAAAATGAGAGCATATAGACAAAGGAATAAAGATGACCTATTTTAAAATTGTTGGACATTGCCATGATTTTACATCAGAACTTAGATTAAAAAAATCTTTCCACCTTTTCGACTCATACATTTTTTTCCCATTATTGTGAGAGCAGGGAGGAGAACAGGCTGTGTTGGTAATCAATCAGAGCTCTGCCTTTTGTGGTTTGCAAACGTCTTACTCCTAGAGAAAGCATCAAAATTTGATGTCTGTCCACAGAACTCAAGGTTTGAGTTGCACATCATGGAGAAAGCAGAGTTGAAAGAAGGCTTCAGCTAACAGTTTGCATTTTAATTAACCCTAACCCACTTTGGTACCCCCAGGGCTTCATAGTACTTGTGGTAAATGTTGACACATAAATTATACTTGCTATGCCTCTCGCTCTATGGTACACACAGCCTGTTGGGTTGATGCCAGTGCAGCTTCATGAAGTGAAACTGAGTTGGACAACTACAGGGACTAATCTGGCACTTCATACTGAGAGAACTTGATCTAGTCTGATCCTCGGGGTATGCGATTGTCAGATTAAATTTTTTTTGTTGGTACCTAAAAACGCCCAAGTTTACAACCTCTGCTGTTGCTCAGATTACCTCTTCACTTACACTAAACACTGTCAGGAAGTCAATCAGCATGAATGCTAACAGCCTCTTGCTTTTTAACAGAATACTGTGTGAAAACCACGCACCATCAAGAGGAACTACCAGTGGAACAGGCGCAGCTCATTCCAGATTTATTTTTGGCCCTCAGACATCCAGTCAATCATTGTTGTTCTTTCCAGAGAGGAGAATGGATTTTGCCTGCATTTGGCATCCACAAGCCCTTTCCCAAATTGCCTTGCAGACAATTTCTGTATAATTGCTGTCTGTTAATATTTGTGAGCATCTGATGCCAGCCTTAATTGGAGTTATATTCCTGTGAGTACACATGGGAGGTTTATGCTGTGTAATCTCGCAGGCCCTCCCAATTTTAGAACGTTGTTATTTTAGATTTTTTTTTTCCTCAGACTTAGTGAATTGCACATTAATCCCAGCGGGGCGCTTGTATCCTGGAGTTCAATAGAGCCTCTCTGAATTTTGACAAAGCAGCTTACTGTAATTCCGTGAAGTTGACAGTTGCTGGCTATTGCATCATCATCCAAGGCTGTCAGTATTTCAATCCTCCCTGAGTGGCCAAGCCAAAGACACAGTTGTGTACTGTGCATGTCTCTGTGTGTGAGTTTGTGTGTGTACCTTCGTGTTTGCTTTTGGGGATGATGACTCTTGGGTTTTGGCAAAAGTTCAGATGATGACATTTTTGTTATTTTTCAAAAGTTTGAAAATCCGTCTATTTAAGGGAGTATTTAGAGGAGATTTATATACAGTATTTGTCAGCAGCTTTCAGAGTAATATGTCCTACTTAAACTAGTGCCTTTGCAATAGAAACATATATCATTAGGACCAAAATCTTTGATCCGAATCACAAAAAACATGCACGTGTTTAAAAATAGACATGATTTGAACACAGACACTAAAGCTTCAATAGGAGGAGGTGAAACACAGGAAACAGTACAAGCTTATCTGAATGTTTCTTATTCTCCTTTCTGATCACATCCATTGAAGTAGGCATTTATCTGATAATTCTTAAGCAGCTTTTATTTGAATTGAATGCAACTCCTGTTTCTAACACATGATTCAATCAAGTTTTGTGATAACACATTGCAGATAATACATGAAATTACTGAAACTCAGTGTTCTGTTTTAAAATAGCTACAAAAATATGTAATTTAGCAAAGCAATCATATGGTCTGGAAGCTTAGCTTATATTCTGTACTGTCTGTACTGGGTGACATGCTGTCGTGTCAGTGCTCATTCAACAGACAGTTTGCCTCAGAGATTCTGAGAGAGTAGCTGAAAGGCCAACTTAAATCTTCTAAAGTGATGCCACAATTAAGCACTATGAAACAAGAAAAAAATAGCAAAATCTGCAAATTTTCGTAGCTGAGACAAGCGTATTTTTATCATTTTTTACTAACCCTTGATGATGCAAGAGTTAGCACTATTGACAGGTTAAAAACTCCTGATTTCCAGAAAGCTGATCTAGTTCATTTGGATGCAACATTTTCAGTGGTACAAATGTTTCATCACTCATCCAAGTGACTTCTTCAGTCTCAGCTGATTGCAGGTTTCCCCAGGCTTATCAACAGTACAGTTGCATAACAATCAAAACTACCACCACTGCATAACAATGAGCCACGAGATCAAAGAGAAAAGGAGGACAGCCGTTGCCCAAGTGAAAAGCATTGTTGATCTCATATATGTCATGAGTGTTGGAAGAATTGAGGAGCATATTTTTAAAACTTTGTGTCTATGTGGCTTTCAAACCCAAAATGCAATACACAAAAAATGGTCCACCCCAAGCAAGCATCAGGTTCACAGCAGTATTACTACTAGCTACTGCCAAGAGCACTGCGGAAACCAAGCAACCGCTGGCTAAGTGGTTGCAATCAATCATCACTCTTTACACCTACATGCCAGCGTCCACTCTTTCGATGAAAGGATGAGGAAGGAATTCTGGTTTGAGCGGAATGACCATCTCAGAACAGTTTAAACAAGTTCAAACAGCCCATTACTGTGATTCCAGCCATTCTACAGTTCTCTGTGAGTAATACTCATGGACACTGATTAACGCTTATGACAATTTGCATATCAATGATCAGGAAACCAAGCTTGTGGATTGTTGATACAGAATGATGATCATTTTGATCAATATGCAGTTGTGCTGTTTATAAGACTGGGGAAACCTGACGTCAGCTGAGACTGAAAAAGTCACATGGATAAGTGATGAAATGTTTCTCCCTCTGAAAACATTACATGCAGATGAACTGAATAAGCCGATTTCATTACCTAAATTACTGAGCACGTGTCAAGACAAATCTCCTGGTTGTGTGTATATATTCTCCCTGTCAATGTGTGGGGTTCTTCGATTCGCACCAGTTTTCTCACACAGTGCAAAGGCCTGCTTGTTAGGTTAATTGGTGATTTTAAATTAGCCATTTTTCTCTGTCTGTTGCTCTGTAACTGGTGACCTAACTTCTGCCCCATGACAGCTGGTACTAGGCTGTAGACCCCATTTGGATAAGTGGCTAAGAAATTGTTGGTACTATTATTTGCTTCACTTGTTTTGTTTGGAATCCATCTCTTTCATAAATGCTATGATTAGAAATGAACCTCTAAATCTTTGACTTCTGTTTTTCCTCCAGCAGATCCCGTCTCAGGTAGGGTGTTTTTGGTTTTTGGTTTCACCAAACTGACATCAATTCACGTTTTCTTTTATTTCATCCCAAAAAAAAGCCCACAAAGCTGTAAAGTGCTGACAACTAATCATGTCTGTCAGCTCAGGGATGGGACAAAAAAGTCTGAAAATATTACACATCAACTGTCATGCAAACTTTTAAAGAATTAATCTGGTCAAAATAAAGGTTTTATGCTAGTAGAAGGTATTTGTACTAGGATTATTAGCATAAATAAGGGTGGAAAGCAAATTTTACATGCCTATTATACTTTCACCTTATTGCTATTTTAAAGGGTAATATATTCCAACAAATACCTGGTAGTGGTCAGCCATGCAGATAGGTCTTTTATGTCACATTTAAAAATATGTCCCTCTGACATTTATAGCTTTCCCCACTATGACAGAGGTGACTTGAATTGTGTTTGCAATGCGTGCAACATCAAAACAAATTAACTTCAGCAGCTGTATTTCTCTCCAGGAACTGTCTTCTTAAGTTAGAGAGTGAGCTCTGTGGATTAAGTCAATCCATTTCCAACATTTTTTCCTCTCAAAAGGCAAATCGAAGCAGTGAATCTGCAATGAAGCATACATAGATAAGTCACCTACAAACATAAAAACAATCAAAATACAAAACTTTATATAAGGAGGAGTTTAAACAAAAAAAGTGTTTCTAGGAAAACATGCACCTTTTTTAAATGTCAGTTTTGTTAGCTCAACAGATTAAGTATTATTCACCTCCATTGTGCTGGGGCGCAGGAGTAATTACAGCAGCTGAAATCTCATAAACATAGGCACATAAAACTGAAAATATTTGCATGGATAGAAGTACACAGAGGTAAGTAATAAAATGGTTCTTTGTATTAAATTGAACTGACATTTTAATGTCGAACAGCCTATTTTTAGCTGGATTGCAAAAACATTTCCGTCTTTGTTTACACTGGAGGGTATTTTTACTCAAAATGTTGTGTTCTTCTAACAAAGTTTCACGAGGCTGAGCTAGAAACTTCTTCAAAGGCCATTGTCTGAAATGCTTCATCATACCACAGGTTAGCTATTCAATGAGGTGGCTCATCAGCGTCCTTTCAGAGGTGACTGGGCAGTGACAGCTTTATTAATTATAGTTTCTTGAGGACTATGGCCTATTTGTAAATCCACCTCTACCTGCCCTTGTCTCCTTTCCCTATGAGTAGTCCTACCCTTGCCTGTTTGGTGTGCACAGAGCTGGGTGCTGGGTGCTGCTGATAGCTGAGGTTAGGGTGGTGAGGTGAGGTGGAGGAATCTTGTCGACAGCCTCCGCCGTGGCTCGTTCCACCCCTGTGAGTTTCATTTCTCCCCCCATTCATTTTTCATTTAAGAAGGTGACACAATATGCTCTCAGCCCAAGGGGCCAAAACGCACCATCGATTTCCCCTCATATTGTGGAGCTCTGATGCTTCACTCAGCCCGACCCGTTACCAAGCTTGTACGTTAGATCGGAGCACACCGGGACGAACTGATAAACACGCAGTTTGCCTGTAAACACAATGACTGCCTGTCCTCACTCATCTGCAGACATTTAAGGGTAAGCTGAATGTCAAGATGTAAAGCCGGCAGAGATGTGATCAAAATGTTAAAAGCTATTTAATGAGAAAAGGTACTTTTCTTCTTATGAACCCTTCTGATAGAGGGTTGTAATTAAGGCTGAGTCTTGACAATGCTGTGTTCAGTTATAATAAACCAGAAGCACTGAAGCAGAATCACGGATATTCTTAAGAGCAAATGTTCACACTGCTAAAAGATATCTGAATGATTTTTTTCAAACGTAGCAGCAATCAGAGGTGAACACGTTTTGGCATTTGGCCCTCATCAAGTTAGATGGCAATGGTGAAAACTCTAATGAAGGCAGAGTGCTGCAGCACGCTCATTTCTGAAAAGCCACTGTGCATCGCAGTGTTGAAACCTGTTATTGTAAGAACAGGCACTTATTTAAGTAGTCCCAGAAGATTGTAGAAGATGTATTTGCGTGATTTAGATGATACGCTTAAAGGAGTGTTGTTATATAATTTAATGTACGTTTATTTTTTTCCTCTCAAATATAGAAGCAGATTGAATGTATTTATGTCTTCTTTTTAAAAGTTACTACCACGTCCACCTTAAAAAAACTGTGAGACCCATAACCTGTGTCAACAAGTGAAGTAAAATTGCCAACGACAATAAATACTTACACTAATACTAATGAATTATTCAATAAATACTAAATAAATAAATAATAGTCAACATTGCATCCATAATATCTCAGGTAACTTCCTGTGCGCTAGTATTATTAGCATGTTTAGGTCAAAAGTAAATTAATAAACGTCTTTCTCATTTAGGGTTGTAAAAAAGAGAAAAATACTTTTGCTTTTCTTTCAAGAGGAAGAAGTCTTTTTATTACTTTATACGAATCCAATGCAGAAAAAAGAGCACCTCTTTAATTAATTTTTAGGAGTAGATTATTATATTACTCCAGGGCTCAACGTAGTACCAAAATGTATTATAGTAACTTGTGAAGATGACTTTTTATTGCAGTGTGATCTTACCAAGAGGGCAGACATTCACTCTTTGCCAGCACACCATCAATGGGCTCATTAGCTTTGGGGGCTTCTTTCTGTGCTGCAGCTTGAACAATTTATTCCTCTGCTCGCTTTGCTTCCATGTCCGGCACCATTTTTTTTTTTCTGTTCTCTGGCTTAATAACCACAACACAGCATGAATTAATCATGTTTCAGTTGGCTTTCATGGATAGGTTTTGGTTTTGTTTTGCTTAAAATAAGCCACATGAGCATTGTTTTGTGTATTTGTGGAACATGCATGGACACAAAGTGTCACTGTTTTGCCTTTTTCAAGGTCAGTTACAGTTCGAATGGGTAGCTTTTGTTATTTTTAATATTTCACTGTTTTTGTTTATGAAACACTGTGATTTTTGTGGGTGACCCCCGTTAGCACTAATGCCTCACAGCAAGAAGGTCCTGGGTTTGAATCCACTCTGCATATATCAGGAGGTACTCTAGCTTCCTCCCACAGTCCATAGATATGCACGAGGTTAGGTTAATTTGTGATTCTAAATTGACTGTTGATGGGAACATGAATAACCTGTCCAGGGTGTACTTCTTACCCTATGACATCTGGCGTAGCCCCACCACCGATGGATGGATGGATGGATGTGTAATTTCTACATTAATCATCTGTCACCTCAGCTCCTTTCCATCAGATCTCTTTCCACTGATTGGAAAAACTGAAAACAATTCTTCTTAACTGTGAATTTGACAGTTATGTTCCGCGCTTGTTTTCTGTGGCACAAAATGGCTTCAACTTTTGACTTAGATTGATGGCCATTAGCTCAGCAATGTGCCTTTTCGGTTGTCATGTGGTAGTTTTAATTTCCTGTTCTATAAACGATTCTCATCTGCACGCCACAGGCTTGTTGCATTTCAACTGAAACAATTCATTTCGAGTTCTAAATGCCTTCAACCAAAATTGCTGCTTCTGGTAGCTTTCTGTAAGTGATAAAAGCAGTTATTTATTTATTTTCCCTCTATGTGTGGTAGGATTTTGGGGATGACGGTTCACTGTACTTCACCAAGGTCACCACTACCCACATGGGCAACTACACTTGTTATGCTGATGGATACGAGAAACTGTTTCAGACCCACACTCTTCAAGTGAACGGTAAGAGGCTTATGCATACATTTGTCACACTATTTGTAAAGCAACAGCCCCTGTTTAATGCTAAAATTTCATCTGAAAATCTATATTTGGTAAATAATGGTGACAAAGTGTAAAAATCATATTCTTGCCAGGTTTAAGGCAGATTTACATTTACTGTTAACCTTTAGAGTTTTGTTATGATATCACAACAGTCATTATAATCTCTTTGTATTTGTCCCCACAGTCTCTTGTCACATTTGTGGTTGTATCCAGACATTGTTTATATTGCTCTCAAAAAGTCATGACCATAAGTATTGGGACAGTCACACATTTTTTTGTGTTTTTTGTATTTTTTCTCTGTACGCGACCAAAGTGGATTTTAAATCAAAGAACGGAGATGTGATTCAAGTGCAGACTCTCAGCTTTAACTCATGGGGAATTTGCCTTGAAAAACTCCTGGGTTCCTTTTCCAGTATGCTTTGGGTCGTTATTCATTTGCACAGTCAAGTGCCGTCTAATCAGTTTTGCAGCTTTCGGCTGAATCTAAGCGGAGAGCCCTGTACACTTGAGAATTAATCATCCTTTTTCTGTCAGCAGTCGCATCATCAATAAACACTAGTGACCCAGTTCCAGTTCCAGCCATGCCATATGGCATTAAGCTATGCCATAATATTACCTCTATTATGCTGGGCAAGGTTAGGATTAGGGTTTGGGTTTAGGGGTAGGTTAGATCATGAGCTGTTCTAATCTGGCCTTTTTGTTGAGCATAACCAGTGGTTTGCACCTCTTTGTAAACCCTCTGCATTTACATTCATGAAGGCTTTGACAATGATACACCTCCTTTAGCGTGTTCTTGACTTGATTAGATTTTGTGAAGGCGTTTTTCTTGCATCATCATTTCTATATGTTGACAGATTAATTTGTAATGAAATAACAAGGGGACAGGTCATACCTGGCCATGAATCTGTCAGTCAGTTGTCTAACTATCTTTGAGCTATAAAAATAACTGTAATTCCTAGGGTAACTCTTTTTTTTAATGACTTGAATTAAAGCTGAAAGTCTCTACTTCAATCACATCTTCATTGTTGGAGTTAAAATCCACTGCAGTGTTGTACAAATCAAAATGACAAAAATCAGTGTCCAAAAATGGACTTGTGGACTTGACTGTAGCTGTGCATTTAAAGCCAATAATGGGCTTTTAAAACAACCTCTAAAGAGTAGAAAAGTAGAAATTCATTTCTGAGAAAATTGTTTTTTTTAAGTATTTCTTCCTGGAACAGTCGTCCTTTAGAAAAATGTCCCTCTCCAAAATCACTTCAAAACAATCATTGTGTAGGGCACTCTTTATTAATGGAGACTGTAAGTAAATGGGTAAGCGGTAAAATATCATGCTGCTCTCAGGAATAGTTGTCACCATACCCACTGCTTAAAACAGCATGCCAGGTTATGCTGTGGTGGGGCTTTTTTCTTCTTAGCTGTCTCTATAAATTTATAATATCCTTTTTGCTGTGTAATTAACGGCAGGATAACATAAGGGAGATGTTTTTCATACCGCATGAGTACATTAACCCAAAAGTAAAACGTATTCTTAAGATGTAGTCACACTAACACCAATTGATAGGAAATAATTGTGGCAGAGTGAAAGAGCTTGCTCATTGAAATGAAAATAAGCTTTATAGAATTTTATTCCAAATTTTGTCTTATTGTTTAGCAGCCTGGGTGGTTTCTCTAAAAGTTGTTTTTCACTATATGCTCAGCACCAAAATGCAAACAGCGAATACCTGGTGGCGGCATTTAGCAGCTAGAGATTCAGACACTTCCCACAGGAGCAGTCAGTCCAGCAAACAGTGCTGGAATGAATATTTAGCTTTGGTCAGAATCACAACTGTAACTGAAAGATATTCTTACTACTTAGTTGTTGGTGTAATGCTTAATATGAGTAAATAAGCAACTGTTTGCAAACAAGTCTGCCTTATCCGGTAATGAGTTCATTAGATGTCTGTTACATTTATAGCTTCTTCCTCCAGCCTCCGAGTGACCATACAAATCAGTTATTGCATATTTATTATTTCTTTTGTCATTTTACTCGATTAAAGGCCAAAATACTGAATTCTAAAATCCAGTTTCTACTCCGGTGAGATCTCTGTCTGCTTCTGCTAGACTTATAAGACTATTCTCAAAAATAAATCTTTGAAGCAGGTGTGTTCCTCGTACAAGGCTTTTCTTGGCTCACAATGGGCCTTTGGGGATGACTGTACACCTAAGCACGACTGGTTCAAATATAGTTAAGGCAAAGAGTCTGTGTTTCCTGTCTTTAAGGTTTATGTGTTTTTCTGCAACTTTTGGTCATTCCATACAGAAAAAAGTGTTTGGACTTGAGTAAATTAACCCCCACTTAAAGGGAAATAAAAGCTTCTTGTCTGTGCCAACATTTCTTTTTCATATTCAGGGAAAACCCTGTAGAAATGGTAGTACTGGCTTTTTGATGGTGCTAAACAAAAGTCATGTAGTTCAAATATTGTGTAAATAGGAAAAGTTAGTACACAAAATTTAAGGAAAAGTTGACACATTTTTATTCCTTCAAGGAATCCTGATCATTTCGATAAGCATGCTAATGTTTCAGGTTAGTGGCCTTCATCATAAATTAAAGAAAATGAAGGTCATGTCATTTATGTACTAAATGTTGGCAGGTGATTGTCACGTAGTGTCCTGAGAGATAAATTATTATCATGTAATAGAATAGAAATGTAGCTTTTTGAATGTGAAAATTAGTAATTGATTGTGTGAAAAAAAAGTCAGCACTATCAGCTGAGTAGTCTCCTGAGTGTCACAGAATGCAAAACCAGACTTCCAGTAATTAAAATTGTGAGATCTAGCACTACTTTTATGTTAACTGAGTACAATCCACCCAGGATAGTGCATATTGTATTCAAAGTCAGAGCAGCTGTGTGGTGCAGGCCTAGGTGCAGACTTCAGACATATTGCTGCAGGTGTAAGTGAAAGAAAATGCTGATTGGCTCACAGAAGGTGGGCAAAAAAACCCCAACCAAACAAAAAAAACCCAATTGGACCAGAGTGATGACTGAATTAATTTTGGCAGTGTAAAGAACAGACTAGAAGCCCCAGTACCCAGGATTGCACGCAAACGAGTGAAGACAGACCTGCCTTATTGAATCATGGCAATGATAAAATGAAGCGAGGTGGTGTGATTCTGACGACAGTTACTGATGGTCAAGGTTCTGTCATGTACGCTCTGTTTTTTTTCTTTAAACTTGTTCAGAGAAAGCATTCTAAATCATCATTCAGTCCAGCAGGTGTCATTGTGTTGAGTGCTGAGCTCCACTACATATCTCTCTGCGGCGTCACTCTTGATAGATTGCCCCACCTGGCTGGAGGATTTACATGTTCAGGTCCAGTGAAATACTGAATGGCTGTAGGGCAATGCTTGGCTAACTGATAGTTTCATTCTCACAGATTTATTTTTTATTATTATTTTGTGCACTGCAGCCCTTTTCAGCCCAGAGAGTATTCTCCTTTCATTTGTGCAACAGTCAGTGTGACCTCACTTTCATTTAGAACTAATACCAGTTCAGTATATTATCTACTTTTTACTAATTGGTTTGGGATAGTCAGTACAGGGAATAACAGTGCAAAGACTGACACAGGACCAGTAAAGAGAGGACAAAGGTGAAGAGGGCGAGTTTGTGTGAATGAGACAGTTTTCTTCCATACTGCTCCTAATGAGCTGAATGTATTAAAAAAAAAAAATTCACAATGTGTCAGTGTGGAAAGCTCAAGATCTTCATTACTTTTGACAGACACTTGGCTCATTATCATTCTTCTAAAAGATTACTCTGAGGTTAATTGCAAAGAAACACAGGCCCTAATAAACTCAGTATTGTGTATATGGAAAATGGTGACTCTCATGAGGCCGGTGACTTTTGGTTGTAATTAATACTCTAACTTCCAGATGACCTTTTTACTGAAGACTATGAGTTTCACATGCTTAGTCTGGATGAAGCCTTAGAGGACTTGCTATCATCCTGCCATGGCCACTGAGCTTTTCTAAAACTCAATTAAAAAACAGCTGAAATAGGGTAATCCTGGAGAAGTGGATTCAGAATGCTGTCCATCACTCTTGGGGCCACAAGAGAATGGCAAGATATACATTTAGAGTTTTATTCTGAGCAACTAATGAAATTTAGACTGGACGTACATTTAGGGGAACTTTTTGATTTCCCAGTGAAGATGGCTGAGAGCAGAGAGGTTTCTATATTGTAAGCTGAGTGCAAAGTGTGGAAGATCATTAAGAAGTTTTGGTTTTGATCCCTTTTTACCCACACAAACTGACTCATCAAAATGTCCCTCATGGATTTTATACAAGCATTTCATCTATTGTCCACATGCTTTTATTGACAGCTAGCAGCTTCCTATTGTTCACCCCATCTTAATGAATACACTGCAATGCTATCTTCAGTGTACACTATTATCCTCGAGGTGTTTATTTTGTCATGATTATTTGTTGTTGTAACTCTGTTGTGCCGGCTCTTTTTTTTTGTCTTCCTTTCTTTCTGTTTTGCAGTGACCCCACTTTACCCACATGAATCAATAGAGCTGAATCTCATTTATACTGTGGCTGCAAAGTTTGCCCACTCTCCCAGGCACTTAAGCAGAAAACAAATTGTTGTTTGGGGTAAATTAATGAAAGTCTTGGTTGAATCGTCAAATACACCAACCAATTTTCCTCCTGGAAAAATACATTTTGTTTCCCTCTCTACAAAGCTGCTTTCATTCTGGAAAAAAAAAAAAATTCAAAACATATGTATTTTTGAAGTGTTAAATGTGAGAGGTAGTATCTTTTGGAGGTAGTAGCATTATGGAGTTTGGTTTTTACTTTTATCCAAGAATGAATTGATGATACCATCTAACATTGTTGTTTATGTGCCCTGTGACCCCTGGAAGTCGTGTTGTTGGGGGTTAAGAGCTCGTGGTAGGGTGTATGGTGTGAAA
>VUQG01015281.1:0-15589 GCA_015106755.1 Etia nguti
TGAAGCTCAGTATTTGACACAGAGTTCAAGTTCACTGCTGTAATAACTAATAATGATTAATATAATAATAACTTTAATATTGGCCATATTATATTGACAATGCTGTATGAAACGTTTCCAGCAGTTAGTATCATGGTTGCTAGGCAACCTGAGCAGCGCTAGATCGTCTAGATCGTCCCATTTCACAAGCCTCGCACTTCCGGCCTTCTCGCTCTTCGGAGTACCCGGCCCACGTAGACCGCGAAGGCTGTGTACTCCGAAGTGTGCGGCCCCTGAATTGGGACACAGCTACTGACTCCGACAGTGCAGCAGTAATCGGTCGGCAGTAAGCAGGTCACTTCCTGCTGATACTGCACCACCAGGAAGTGGACACAAGGAAGCAGATTCTGTGCTGTGTAATTAAAGTTAACCTGACTTTAATCACACTCACTTCACCTGACTGCAGGTGTGCACTGACAACTATTTAACATCCCTGTGGATGTGATTGGTTCATTTTGAACAGACCCCTGATCAAAAAAAAAGAAGTGTAATTTGCTCTTTAAATGTAAAGGATGGCGGGGCGGGAGCGTCCCTGCAGGTGTTCAACAACGTGTTTGTGGTGCTGGTGAAGGATTACCTGTGAGTGCTTCAGACATGCAGTCACTCCACCACACCTGGTCTGTGCTCGGTGTCAGGTGTGTGTGTGTGTGTGTGGGTGTGTTTGAGACCCATGTCTCTGATATGAGGGGAAACTTTAACGTTACAATAAAAAAAGAAGACGGCTGCGTTTGAGGCGAGGATGAAGAACATTAACAGAAGGACTGCTCTGGTCCTCACTGCTTCCACAGGAGTGTAAGGTGCAGCCAGGTGCATTTACTGACTGATCATCAGTGTGAGCTGCTCTACGAAAGCAGACGTTTTTCCAGTTTGCAGGTCTGGAGCATTCGGCTGTGTTAAACCAATGAGCCAGTCTTCCCAAGAGTGAACATCCCATAAAATTCACCCCAAGGTCAGACCCAAGAGCTCCGTCTCACTCTCTACAGGGTCAAAGGTCACAACAGTACAGTCAGAAACAGGCGGAACAAGTACGGCCGGTTTGTAAAGCACCAGGATAAAAAGCCTCCTGGAACAATGTGCTCTGTCAGACGAGACCAAGGTGCAGATGTCCATCATGCACAGCAGCACGTTTGGAGGAAACGTGCAGTTTCTCCTGTCTGTTATTTATTCCTGCACACTTGGCATGGAGCACCCATAATTACTTTGTACAATAACAATAAAGGGCTATTCTATTCTAACAAAACACCTCACAGCAGCTGTGAGCACGGTGGAGGAGGGATGATGACCTGAGCACACCATGAACTCCAAACTGTCCCAGAGTCAGCGTGAGGCCGTCTGTCCCACAGATAAAGCTGGGACCAAACTGGGTCATCAACAGGACAAAGATCCAACAGAACGGCTGAAAAAGGAAAGAATGGAGCTGCTGCAGAGCTCAGAGAGCTGTGCATGAATGAATGCTGCAAACCTCAACGACCTGAAGAAGAGCGGACCAAAGCTCGCCCACAGTGATGACACAGACCGATCACTGCTGCTGAATCACGGAGTGACCAGCTCGTCATCCCACTGGCGCTGTGCCGTCAAACTGAGTGTTTCTTTCACATGTGAACCCTTTCAGCCCTTCTGTCGTCCTCTGTGGGTCGCATCCTCCACAGCAGGTTCAACAAAGACAGATCAAAGAAATGATTAAATACCCGTTTACTTCAATCCCAAACTTAAATCACTAATTACAACAAAGAAGTAATCTGAGTTTTCCTACAGCTCGTTGTAATCTGTATCATGTTAGACTCTCTGGTCCACCAAATGGAAAAAAACAATCAGGCATGACACGAGGCGGGCGGGAACTTCCAGGAATCAGGGTTAGGAAGCACACCTGATCCCGGGAAAGAGCGAAGGAATGTTATTACCACCACATACTAAAGGAGTATGTTTCTCCGTGTGCAGTAACCATGTGGACATACTGCAGAATTTCTTCTTATTTATGTTTTTTCTGTTTTTATCTTTTTCTAATACATCTCTAACTTCTCCTTTGTGCTACTGTAACAAGTGAATATTGTCTAAAACAATCGTGTTCTGTGTAGTGAGGGTGCGGTCTGATTGGCTCTTCAGGTTTCCTGGTAACATAAAAACAGACCAATGAAACCTGCAAAGACCATCATCAATAACTGTGTGCTGAATCCGGCTGTCAGCAAACAAAAGCAGGGTTCAAACTAAAAACACACCCAGCTGTGTGTGTGTGTGTGGGTGTGTGTGTGTGTTTGTGTGTGGTGTGGGTGTGGTCTGCATGCAGGAGCAGGGCGAGGCTCAGGACTTAAAGCGCGTCTCCTGTTTCAGAGTCTGTGTGATTTGCAGCGCTCAGGTGAACTCAGGTAGGTCTCCTTCTCGTCCTCGTGCTCTCAGCCTGTAGGTCGGACTCGGTTCAGCGTCTCTTCCTCTGATGCTCGAATCAAAGCAGGCAGACAAACAGAAAGCTGCCGAGACCCCGCTTCGGTTTGTTGTTCAGAAGAAGAGGAAGTTGCTGATCTGTGAAGTTTCGTGTCTGTTACTCAGGGCGCTTTGACTGCGAGTTCTTTCATTCAAACTTTATTTACACCGAACAGCGCGGAGAGGAACAGTCGCCTCTTTGAATCGAGCTCAGGAGCAGCAGAAAGGTCTGCTGACAGCCGTGTGATCGTGGGCTGCGTCTGCTCCTGCTGTAGGTTCCATGTTTGTTTGTTTAGCATGAGAAAGTTGCTCCACCCACCAGCAGCAGAAAACCACAGCGACATCTGGAAAACATTCAGAGGGCACTTCTGCACAGTCTGATTTTGCAGTTTCACACCTCGCTAACAGAGTCCTGCAGGGATCTGTCTCCAGCTGGAATCGAACCAGCAACCTTTTGATACCAAGTGGCAGCGTAAACTGATACCAAATGTGGAAATAGACAGAAAGCATTTTAAAAAACTTCCAGATAACTTTAGAGAACATAAAAGGAACATCCAGGAAATGTACCACAAACTGGGTGATGTGGTGGTGTTCCCAGTTTGAGACCAGGAGGAGACAAATCGTCCATCAGGAAGATCGTGTGACATTCAACAAGAATAAAAAAAAATTCAAACATGCTGCTCTGCTTGCTGTGGCGCCCCCTTGTGACTAAGACAGCAGCTGCTTTTCACTGATTCATGATCGTGTCGTATTTCTTTTGCCTCTCTGACTGCACTGCCAGCCGAGTTTTTTACGACCATCAGCAGGGAAACGGATCCGTCCGTGTTGGTTGGCTCGTAAACAGATGTTTACTGCATGCAGCCGGTCTGTTTCACAGCTTGCTGAGCTCAGTGGCCAGTTTACTGGCTCACGCTACCCTCTGCAGGGTGCATTCAGAAGCACACTCTAAGGTCAGCTGGCTCCGTTTGAACAAGTTTAAATGTGAAGGTGTTTGTTAGTTTCTCTCTGTTTCTGAGATCCATGTAAACGGCACAAACACAGTTCAGAGGTTGAGTTCAGGGACTCCAAACGAGCTCGAGCTGAGCCTTAAAGGGTCGACTCCCCAAAAACCCAAACCTGAGTTTAGGGGAAACCTCTGCTGGCAGGCGGTGTCCCATTCTCTGCGTTTTCCATGTAGAGGCAGTGGTGCGCCTGCTGTGAGTGTGTGCTGCCGGGCACCTGACTGAGCACTGAGCGCAAGCAGAGAGGAGAGGATGGAGATGAGGGTAGTGTTTCTCTGCAGTTTGTGAATCACTTTCAGCTTTTTGTCATGTTATTTGCGCTCCATGTCAGGACTCGCACCACCACGCCCTTAGACCTCATTTTCTTCTTCTATTTTTAATGCTTCTTCCTGTTTGTGTGTTTCAGGTTGCAGAAGAGCAGAATGGACGTGAGTGTCTTTTTTCTCTTTCATCTTCTCTCACAAACTTTCACCTCGATGTGTCCTGATTTGCAGCTTTCAGGTTTTATCCATGCTTCAGTTATTCTGATTTGGCATTAGGTGGAACATGCAGCAGGGTCCTGTTAAGGTGGTCACAAGGCACGAGCTGATTTTCCATTCTTTATTAAAAAACAATTTTAAAAAATTTAAAAATCTCAACTCATCTGCATTTTAACTCAGTTTATCTCAAACAGTTTCAGATTGTCAATAATGAGAAGAGCGGGCTGCACATAAACACAGCCTGCTGACGCACAAACATCAGAGAGACATGATGAGACATGACCTCGTTAGCTCTGCATAAGAGACACCGTTAATGTCCTTGGGACACTTTTCCTCCATGTGATGCTGAAACTAAAAACTCAAGTGTGTGTGTGTGTGTGTGTGTTGGGGTCCAAAATCTGAAATTTGCTATACCTGTGGGGACCAACAGCCCTAGTTTGAAGGTATTTTTCACACTCAAAATGTGGTTTTAGTGTCAGGGTTACAATTAGGCTATGGTTAGGGTTAGGCATTATGTCAATAGGATGTCCCCACAAGGAATAGCAAAGCAGACGTGAGTGAGTGAGACAGAGAGAGAGAGAACAGGGCGTTATTATTCCTTCTTTAGAGGCAGCCAGTTCATACGGAACATTCCTGAAGAGTCTGTCACTGAACACACCCTCAGTGTGAACTGTGGTGCGTTCAGTTGCACTCAGTACTTCAGATGGCCACTTCAGGCCCGAAGGTCAGATCGTTTCTATGAAACGTGTCCCTCTGGCGTCTTGGGCACTGCTGCAGTGATGTGAAGCTGGACCGCTGACGTCGGGCTGTAGGAAAGCTTTGGCAGCAGCTCAGGTCGTGTTTCAGACACTTTGTCTCTGTGGCAGACTCAAGAACTGTCGCAAGTGTTTCATATGTTTTAAAAACTTTTATTGTGAAGTGTTGACTCTTCCTGTTCATAACCTCTGCAGCCCTCGGTGGAATTCATCCTCGACTTCTTCTCCCAGTGATCCCGGAGCAGTTTGACGACAGTCCAGCATTTTGCACCACAGCCTTTTTTCTTGTTAAAATGCAGTTTTTCCTTCCCGGTGTCACCTGGCACCTGCTCATAGTGGGCTGTGTGGTTGTTGAAGTTACTTTCTACTATTTTAGGGTCTTTACTGTTTAAAGCACCTGGAGGCGACTGTTGCCCAGGAAACTCCTCAGATCTTTATCCCATCCAGAATCTGTGGTCAGTCCTTAAGAAGCCGATTGGCTCAGACCTGTGAAGCAGGATTTGGCTCAGAAGCTGCAGAAGTGATGAAGAAGAAGGCTGAACAGTGCAAATGTTGACTCTGTGTGTGCATTTAGACTGAAAGTCTTTGAAACTGAAATGATTTTCACTCTCTCACAGAAACAGGTAAAACAATAACGGTATAAAATGAAAAACACCCCATTAATGAACACCTTCATGATCTCAGTCCTTGTCTGATGGTGCACTGCTATGAATTATGGGATGGAATTACCTCCTTTCCTCTCATAGAGGATACTCCAATGTGTCCTCTGCTAAAGAAGGCAATGAAGGAAGCACCGAAGCCCTCCGTGTTTCAGACAGCTCTGATCACGGCTGCAGAGACTCTGCTCAGTCAGAAACCGTCCCGAGGACAAAACAAGCTCAGGATTTCTTTGCTTCTGGGTCTCTGCAGCTCTCAGATGCTCTTGATGGTTCCTGGCCAGCTGGTGGCAACACCCAGTCAGCAGCAGGAGGAGGAGGTCTCTGGCCCGGACAGCCCAATGCACCCGCATGGCCAGGTAAGAGGTTTGAGTCCACCTTTCAATATCTCTGACAGTGAGAGTTTTCATTACAGGACAAAATAAATGAAAAGTGACGGTTTTATAGTCTTCATGCATCCGAATATTCCAGATCACCGTGTCTGCACTGTCTTGTTTTGTCTGCAGACTTTGCACACTTGCACTTTATGTAGTCCTGTGTTGATTGTCTGTCATGTGTAGCACCATGGTCTTGGAGGAACGTCGTCTCCTTTCGCTGTGTACTGTACCACTGCACATGGCTGGAATGACAATAAAGCCACTTGACTTGACTTGATCAACCCAAAACACAACCCCAAGCCTCTGCTGTAGAGACATTAGACTTTTACTGACCTCTGACAGTCACATCTCTGAAAGATCAACCACCAGGACTTAAGTCTTCATGAGGCCTCATTAATAAAGCAGGCTCACCTCTTTACATCCACCAGGTCACCTTCTACCTGTCTAAGGTTAGGGTGGGGTATCCTTTTTCAAACAAAGTCTCCTACAGTTATTTTGCCATTGTCGTTTGCAGCTTCCATCTGGGTTTATGTTTGGACGTTAACCAAGCCCAACCTGTGGTGCCCAGGTGGATGTTCGCAGGTTAAATAAACAGGTGAATGTTTGTGAAAATGACTTTTAATTCTACTGAAACCTCAGGTCAGCCCAACCAGCCCACCTGGCCTGGAGGTTCCACTGGTCCAGCCTGGCCTGGAGGTCAGCCTGCTAATCCTACCTGGCCCCAAGGCCCCAGCCAGCCCAGCGGACCTTGGGGTCCGGGTCCAGGCCCTTCACCTGGACCTGGACCCACTCCTCCCGTTGCACCCCAGCAGATTCTGGTGAGCCAAACAGAGACCGAAAACAGAGGACAGACAGCAGGACAGATGTAGTAAACAGCTGTTTTCTTCTTGGCAGACGGTTCCCTTCAATCAGACTCTGGCCGAAGGAGCGTACGACAAACTGCTGATCACCATCGCTGGAACTATCAAACCTAACGCTGACAAGTCAGTACAAATGCTGTGACGTCACGTAATGACGAGAGAGCAGAGAGCAGACTAAAGAAGCAAACGGGATGGTGTAGAGCAGATTAAACAGGAAGTGGAAGCACAGAGCGATATTCTGAGAGTCGTTAAATCCAGTGCAGAGACAACAGATGAGTAACAGTAATGAAACTGGCGCAGCAGGAGAAGAGAGTGAGCTATTATCCTGTAGAAACCCACAAACAGTCGCCCTCACACTCACTCACGTCACCTCATTGAACAGACTTTAGCTGTAATCACACAAAACCTTCATGTTTGCTGTGAACACATGATTAAAAAAACAACGAGAGATACGAGGACTAGTTTTCTAATGCAGGTTCTGAATAACAGCTAGTATCTCATTCACCTGAAAAGGATGAGCGAGCTACACTTACATTTGTTTGCAATTGTGCGTTCACTCGTTTCAGTGAAGCAAAATCAGATGGAAGAGTCGCATTAACGCCACATCAACATCGGCCAAAAAAAGAAAAGACTGATCCAGATAATCAGATTCTGATGGAGGAGAAACTCTAATAGAGTCTGTAATTCACTGAGGTCTCTGTGATTTATCAGGATCACAGTGGACTTGGCCACAGCTCGTGACATCGCCTTCCACTTCAACCTTCGCTTCAATGAGGGCGGCAAGAAGGTGATTGTCAGAAACAGCTGCATCGGTGAAAAGTGGGGCAAAGAGGAGAGGGAGCTGCAGCACTTCCCGTTCGTGCCGGGGCAGAACTTCGAGGTCAGACAGCCCCCAAAAAATCCTCCGTTTAACTTCTGTGAGGTGGAGATGAAGCCAACGACAGTCTGTAATGTTTCTCTTCCAGATCAAGATCCTGTGCACCAACACGGAGTTCAAGGTGGCCGTTAACAACTCTCACATGCTTGACTTCAAGCATCGTATCACCAACCTGAGAGACATCAAGAGACTCAGCATCTACTACGACCTCATGCTGTCCAGGGTCAACATGGAGACCGTGCCCTGAGACAGGCCGCTGACCCAGCAGAGATCAGTCAGATCCAGAGGAAATTATCAGTAAATGTTTAAAGGCAACCATCAGTAGATGCTCTTATTCTTCCACATGTTTCTGTTCAGGTGTCTAATGAATAAAGACTTCCTCCTCTGGTTTTTGTGCTTATTTCTGTGTCCTGCCTGGATACCTTAAAATGATGAGCCTAGTAAAACCACAACAGAAACTGTTCAAACAGTAGTTTTAAAAAAGCTGGGGTCATCTGCGGAGGAATGAGTGAAGGTCACCAAAGCTACGTCCACACTAATGTGTTTTCGTTTGAAAACGCATCGTTTTCTCTCCGTTTTGGCCTCCCGTCCACACTGAGACGGCGTTTTCGCTCAAGGAAAACGCAGCGATTTGAAAGCGTTCTCGAAAACGCATACATTTGAAAACGGAGCTTTCACGGATCAGTGTGGACAGCGAAAACGCAGACTTCTGAAAACAGTGACGCATGTTAGTCATATGATGCAGTCATGTGACCACTTCAACCAAGATAGCGGAGGGCATCATACAGCAGTTGTTTTGTTTGTTCTCAATTTTGACAGCCCTATTAAAGCTTAATATCCGTTTGTACATGCTCCAGATAGCTTTTCTTCAAATTCTTTAACTCTCACTCGCTTTTGCAACTTTGTACTTTTGTGTTACTCGCAGCAACAACTCCACCTCATTGTTAGTCCATTTAAAAAACTCGGTGCTTTTCCTCGACATTTTGCCGCGACGTTTCAGAGAGCCGGAAGGTAAATAAACGGCAGACAGAAATGAGGCAGGTCGAATCGTCTTGCCTTTCACGCATGCGCAGTACTGGAACGTAAGCGTTTTCGGCCGTTTCAATGTGGACGAGCAACTCTGTGAAAACGACTGAAAACGCTAGTGTGGACGCGGAGCGTTTTCAGACGAAAACGCCGTTTTCAAATCTATCCGGGCGTAGTCAAAGACTGTCTTATGGTCTCTGACAGCAGAGATGTCAGTGCAGCGTTTAATGCCGCTTTACAACAGACGCTACAACATAGCGTTGGTGTTACAGGAAATGCACTGCAGTGGCTGAATCATCCAGTTTATAGGGACGAGGATCAGGGCCACTGAAAAAAAAAAGTGGGGACGTATTTTTTTTCCCTCAGAATTCTGAGAAAAAAGTCGGAATTCTGACACTGTTTTGTTTTTTCCACTGGCCCCAATCCTCTTCTGTAAGTTTGTTCACGTAAACAAGGAATCGTTTTTACACATAACAGGGTTATGTGCTGGGAACAACACTTTTAGAAAACACTGCATATTTGTCACTGTTCTGCAGTTCATACCCAGTTTTATTTATCACGGTTAACAAGCCTGCAGTTCTTCTAATGTCCAGCAGGGGCTCCAACAGTGAGTCATCCCTACAGATTCCCATGTTAAAATAAACATGTTTACAGCCTAATGTAAGAAACTGGTTTGGTCTCTACAGAGAAGTTTCCCCTTCATAACAACTACAGAGAGGAAGAATGGCATCGTGGCTTTAGAGGTTGGCGGCTTAACAAGCAAAGGTTTTGGATTCACATTTTTAAAAAATTCATTTTGCTTGCATCCATCCATTTTCTTTAGCTTATCCAATTCATGGGGGCCTGGAGCCCATCCTAGAGCCCATAAGGTGAGAAGTGGGGTTCACCTTTGGTAATCATCACCTACGAGCAGTGTGGAACCACCAGTTCATCTAACTGACTGTTGGAGGAAATCGGAGAGAAGCCATGCAGACAGGTGGGAAAACCTGCAAACTCCACACAGAAAGAAATCTACGACGACATGTGGCCCTAGTACTCCTACATACACTGGGAAAAAAAATAGATTTACTTTAAAGTTAGCTTGTCAGCACAGCCAGTAGCTCATAGGAAAAGTTTAAGTTTACCTGAGTCATTTACAGAGGTGGCAAAAGTACAGACTTTCTTTACTTAAGTAGAAGTACAGATACCCGTGTTAAAAATACTCCAGTAAAAGTTGAAGTACTGAAACAACTTTTTTACTCAAGTAAAAGTGAAAAAGTACTGGCTCTGAAGTGTACTCAAAATAAGAAAGTAAAAAGTAGCTCCTTGAAGGACAATTCTACTAACCATTTTTGTACAAAGGAAACTGAACCTCGTGCTGTAATAATATAATATGAAAGAATATTAGTACACAAGAATACAAATATGAATCCAATGTAATTCTGTATGAACCCAGTTTGAATCTGTTATGTAGGACACCCGCAGTGACAGAGAATTTAAATAAATAATTCGTTTTTGTTGTCTAGATTGCACAATGTGATTTTCCCTCCACAACTAAACAGGCTGTGCACAGTCAGGGGTCACAGTGGATACAGTGGGTGGGGAACCCTGAGATCTGTGTACTGATTCAGTGTGAGGAAAAGAATCAAACTCACAATCACTTCTATTGAGAGCTGCAGAAGATTGTCTTAGTGTGCACGCTGTGATCAGCTGATCTGCTGCTCTTTGTGGATGTACACCTCTGGTCGTATGTGTTATTTTAAGTGAACTCCATGGCTTTTCATCTAGTCAGTCAGTCCCAATACGTAAAGTGTAAAACACGGTCCGTTTCTTGTGAGGTACTTAGCACAGACCCAGAACCCTGCCCGGATTCAAAACCGGGACCTTCTCCTCCTCTGGACGCGCTTAGGCAGCCTGCTACGTCATGACGCACAGTCGCAGGTTGACGTGCGCGTGCTCGGTCGGGAGCTGTAATATGTAGTTAGGTGAGGAGCGCGCATCTCCGTGCTGCGTTTTAGCGTTAAACAGTTTAAAAGTGGGTCCACGCACCGGCGAAGCGAAGGCACCGACAGCAGGTGGGCTACGGACAGTCAGGACACCCCGGACCGGAGAACTGGACCGTTTGCGGTCGCTGCCAGCGGAGCTCCCCAGCGGACGGGCTCAGCTTCCTCCCTCAGGTCAGTGTGACCCGCGGCCTCTTCTCTCCGAGAGTCCGCGGCTCGGGGCCGCTGCTGGGTGTCGGTGTGCGGCAGAAACGGTCCGACCTCGACTCGCAGCGTCTCCTCAAACTTCCCCCGTGTCCTTCGGAGTGTGGACCTGCCGCTCCGTTCTCCTCTGCTCCCCGCTAGTTAGCTGCAAAGGCTAGCTAGTTAGCCAGGTGTTTAATGGGAGCGAGCGGCCTCAGCTAGTAGCATGCTAACTAGCGCTGCGGCAGCGAAGTTTGTTTTCGTGTAGCTCGGTTGTTTGTTTGTTTGTAAACAGCGCGCGGGACACTGTGTTTACCGAGTGTCCTGGTAATGGCGGCGGATGTGGCGGAGCTCCGAGCCGCTCCCAGCTGGGTTACCGATGAGTGTTCGACGTTAGCCGGGCGGAGGCCCCGGAGGGTGGGAAGTTTACAGACTGTTAGCTGCTAGCTGTTAGCCTCGGAGTGCAGACTCAGCAGCTGGCGGTCGGTTTGGCCCGGGTCTGTCCCGGTCTGATCTGAGACTGAGCTGGATGTGGCTCTGACAGGAGCAGCTCACAGGGTCTAATGTCCTCATGATGATTATAAAATCACTTTAGAAACACACATTCCTATAAACTCTATCACACCCAGAGTCAGTCAGAGCCCACAAACACTCAGGTATCTGTGTGTGCGTGGACTTTATCAGCTGGTGTCTCTGCCTTCAACCCGTGGAGACCACAGCTTGTGAGTGAACGCCGTCTTATCTCATTGAAACCCAGTTGTTGTGATTCTCGCTCCTCTTCAGGATCCTCGGGGTCGCCACAGGACTTTGAGCCTCTGGTGGAGAAACTCTCAGGATCTTGTTCCTCAGCAGGACTTCAGCTCCGTCCACTGCTTGTGTTATACCTGACCACTCATATAACCTCTTAATGTGATGCTTTCTTGGCTGTAAACGGACTTTAGTCTCAGGGGTGTCCTGGTTAAATAAATAAAAGAATTAGCGGCCTGAAACACAGATTTGACCTCTGGGATTTATACAGGATGTTTTAGGCTCCTGATCAGTGACTCAGCACTGAAGATGCTAATGATTAATCACTGATTTAAAGAAGCTTTTCATTTGAAGGCTCAGGAGACTGCAGAGTTACAGATCCACGGTTTGAGACAATTTATTTGGATTTTAGTTGACTTTTTGTAGAGATGTCGTACAGATTATTATCATGAATGTTACAAAAGTAAATGAGGTCACGTGTCTGAGCTCTCCTTCTCACCCTGAAGGAAACAGGCGTCTCACTGGCTGGGACACAGTTAGGATGCCGCTCAATGGACGGCTGCACGTCTTGGAGATGAAACCGTAGGCAGATGTTGGTGTTTCTTTATCTTTATCAAGCTCCTCAGCAGTTTACCTTCACCCGTGTCAGATCAGACCTGACGGCCTCAGGCTGCTGGGTCGAGTCTTAAACATGGCAGTGATATTACTGCATGAATGGGCTCATATCAGCATTTACAGCTGCTCAGTGTCCCATCAGGGGAAGGTGGGATATAAAAAACTTCATCATAAAACCCCCCCAAAATCCCCAAACAATCAATAATCTCCTGTTAACACAGAGTAAATGATGAGGCCTGCAGTGCTTCAGCATAAGCTTGCTGTCTGTTCCTTAATCAGAGTCAGCATATGGCTCATTAGCCTTAACGAAGCTTTGAAACGATCCCTGTTTAGACTGCTTCGTCTCGGGTATTGATCCTGATCAGGATCCATGTCTCTGATTGGTTCACATCACACAAAGGAGAAGGAAGCTGGAGATCCAGCAGCAGGAGGTGGTTTCAGGAGAGGGAGGAGGTGGGAAATACCTCCACTCCACCCCAACCCCCGCTGGGGCTCCTCTGTGTGTGTGTTTGGTGATCAGTAATCATTTCTTATTAGAACATTTTACACTTGAAGGAACCAAGTCAAGTTGTCCTCTTTATTCTCTGCTATTGATTTTTGATTGATAATCAGAGTCTGAACTGAGGAATTTTGTTCATTTTTAACAGCAAATATCATTAAAAGGATTTTTGATGATAAAAATATTTTTCAGCTCACTGTGAAAACGATGTATTACATTTTATTTCAAAAACAGAAGAGGGTTTATTTTTGATGGTAAAAAATAAAAATCGAATTATGTTTGGGCTCGACTTCCAACGTGTCGAGCGGAAAAAGATGAAAAAATGAGGCTACAGGACACCTGCAGTCCTATCACACCTGTGCAGGTGAGCAGGTCCATGTCATTCAGGTTTCTCCTGATCTCTTCCTGTGGTGGGAGCAGGAAGCACCTGCAGATCGTCTGAGCTGAGACGACGTGGCGGGAATTAATCAGCTGATTTGGTTCTGAGTTATATGAAGCTGGAAGGAGAAATGGCTGGTCACTAAACTCTCAGCTTTTATTTTGAAATATTTACAGTTTCCTGCTTCATAGCCTCAGCAGCAGACACACCAGTACATACAAGTACATGTGTGTTTGTGCGCCTGTGTGTGCGTGTGTGTGCTGAACACACTGTGACCGGCTCCTTATATAGACAGAGAGGACAGAGTTGTCGGGTATCAGGAGCTGGCTTCTTGCTATAGAAATGAGCTGCAGGTTTCTCTGATGTACAACGAGCTTTTACTGGACGCTGTGAGCTCGCTGCTGCTCCACGTGTCGTAAACTGACTTCACTCCCAGTCCTCCCAGTCTGAGTCTGCATGTCTGATCCAGCTGTTGTAGAACATGTTTTCATTTTATTTTAAAGAGAAGAGCTGCTCTCGGTGTGAGGATTATACACCTGGGACGTGGCCTCAGGTGTGTGTGAGTCACTGATGTGTTGGTGTGTGCATGTTTTTTCCTGTAGGGGGTGTGTGTGAGTTCACATCCTGACTGCTGTGGAGACATTAGCGCAGGAGAAACGGCGTCTGGTTCAGCTTCCTGTGTGGGAGGAGTCGAGGCGAAAGTCTGAGAAATGTGAAGCTGAAGGATCAGCGGAGCTGTCACTCAAACCAGTACCACGCCCCCCAGCACCATCATCGGCCAATCAGCACTCACAGTGGAGGTAAACACAGTTAGTATTTTGTAAAAGTTATGCAGAGAAACACATGAATACAACTCCCAAGATGCTGTGCGACAGATCAGAGCTTCAGGTTCTGATTCTGGATCAGTTTGTGTTCACGTCACCAAAGTCCACCTCGGCAGCCATCTTGAAACACCACTTGATGGCTATTTTGAATCTAAATACCTTTAAAGAGCTCACCGGGACATTAATAACTAAGAAACGCTGCTGATAACACAGCTCAGGAAACGTCAGAGGCTCATCCCTCGCTGCCTGCATGTGATCTCTGACCTCCGTGTGCTCCCAGTGTGTTTTATACCTGGCTCTGATTGGCTACCCTGCTGCGGCTTGTGTGATCATAATTGTTCCCAGGCGCAGTGCCGACGGCCTGGAAACCAAACTCCTCTCGCTCAGAAACCTTTATGCAGCTCGTCTCGTCTCGCTGTGGATACGCGCGTCTGATTGGATGAGAGTCGACCTCACCGCCGCTGTGTTTTATTAAACAGTTGCACGGTCAAACAAGCTTCGTGTTTCTGAGCACGGTTGTGTAACTGTGATGACTTTCGTACGAACATGCCTTTTTCATGGGTTACATCATCACTGAGGTCATCCTGCAAACCCCGGAGCTCAGAGTCAGTCCTGTCTCTGTGAGCCGTCTCGGTAAGCTTCACGAGGTTATATAAGCTCTGCACACACGGGACGCTTCACTTGGAGCTGTCTGCACAGCCCGGCTGATGTTTCCAGGGTTTATCCAAGCCAACTTTATTTATAAAGCACTTTAAAACAGCTTTTATCTGCTTAGAGTGGGAAAGCTGTTCTCATGGAGATACTGCAGTGGACCAGCAGCTGCATTATTAAAACCTGGAAGGATTAAACCCTGCTTTAAATTCGTGAATGCGGACATTATCTCCGTCACCTGTGCGGGTTCAGTTCAGAGATGGGTTCAGCTGAGGGGTTCAGACATGTCCTACAGGGAGGACACGCTGGATAGATAAGGTCTCTTGGCTGGCCTGGGAACGCCTCGGTGTTCCCTCGGATGAGCCGGAGAACAACGATGTTCTCCCAGAAAGAACCTCACGGGTCAATATGGCGGTTGGGGAGCAGGAAGGTCATCCTTCACTCACAGCTGTAAAGGTGACAGCGCTCCTTTAATCAGGCTGGTCTCACCCTGAATGGCTGAGTGCGCAGGCGTCACAGGGAACTCAGTCTGCTGGTCATGTGACTGTTGGTCAGGTGACACGGCTTCACTGACGGTGAAAACTAGTAATGATCAGCGCCGGGTGAGATCGACTTTATTTATCCCAAATGTTCAATAAACACAAAAAATGAAATGAATGGAATGAAATCTGAATAAATCAATAAAATCACTCAAAAAGAAAAAAATCCTCATTAAAATAAAAAAAACGGCCCTGTGAAGTAAAATAACTCTTTAAACACATTCAGACAAAATTCAGAAAAAAAATCAAATTTAAATTCAGACAAAATCACCGTGCAGCTGGATATTGGACTTCCTGAGCAACAGACCCCAGAACGTCAGAATGGGAGAGCACACCTCCTCCACCCTCATTCTAAATGTGGGTGTCCCACAGGGGTGTGTCCTCAGTCCCCTCTTATACTCACTTTTCACCCATGACTGTTCACCAATCCACACCAGTAACACCATTATAAAATTAGCTGATGACACCACCATCATAGGACAGATCAACAACAATGATTCAGCCTACAGAGAGGAGGTTCAGCATCTGAAGCAATGGTGTGACGACAACAACCTGCATCTGAACAAAGCCAAGACCAAGGAGATGGTAATCGACTTCAGGAGAACAAAGCGATCGGAGCACTCTACCCTCTACATTGATGGAGAGGAGGTAGAAAGGGTAGAGAACTTTAAGTTCCTCGGGG